>JASANB010007583.1:0-35623 GCA_030248155.1 Sabatieria punctata | reverse complement strand
TCCAGAAAACAACTCCAGCCGAATTTTTGCTGTAGCACCGTAAATCTCAACCGATTTGAATGAATCTTTTTGAATTAAAGTCAAACAAATCCTTGAAAAATAGTTGAAATTTTTATTAAGATACTCTGCTCTGTTAGTGTCAAAGTCAAAACAGATTTTTGCAATGAACAAGAGCGTTTTTATTATCTCCACCGCATACTAAAACAGATTCCTACTGCTGAGGCTTGTGAGACTTTACTGGTGACGTAAACGAGTGTGTGGGTCACCAGTGAACATACATGGGCCGGGTGGGGCAGGGGTATATCCCTCCCAATCGGCCGGCTACCCCTCGCCCATCCCGCCCCTCCCAGAGGGAGGAAATTTTCGCTTATTTAATGCAAAATAGACGTTTTTTGCCCATTTTCTGGGACCCCCCCCCGAGGTCTCCAACCCCCTACCCACCACCGGATTTTTACGGCCCATTTATGTCAGTGAAGTCTCGTTAGCCCTCAGCATTATGAAACTGTTTTATTATGACGTGGAACAGAATATTAACGGGGTAAAAAATCGTGTTTACATTCTGTATGATTAGAAATGACAACAAGTTAGGGTTTAGCAGATTAGATTAGAAGACAGAAAAGTTAATCGCACTGGCGAGGCTACTTACGAAACCGGTCACTACGCATATTAATTAATCAATTGCCTGCTACTAATGAATTATTAGTAAATAGGATCAACAGTTTATTGGTTTCCAGTCACTCACCAGAGGCGATATGGTTCATAATTTTCGTTTCGTCGTTCCAACCGTAGCATAGTGGTAAGAACGGTAAGCACTAGACGCGACTTTTGGTCGCCAGCTTCCGAGGTCACGAACTAAACAGTTAGTACGTACGATACATTCTTGTTGTTTTGTTCTTTCGGACCAGCAGTAGCCAACTGCTGTAGTGTAGAGCAGGAAGAGACAGAAGGTTCGGCATTCTCCTTAACGCAACAACCCTCCCCTTTGCTGTCGGTGTGTGCAAGACAGCTAAGGTTTGGATTGCCATTTATCTACTTGTCATTGCTGACTTTCGATGGGCTGGGGGTGGGCTTTGTGTCCACTACTTCCATTTGTCTCGACAGGTTTCCAACCCGCGAACAACCGCTGGGATGCCGGGCCTCGTGACTCAAGACAGCGAGCCAACGACGCGAGATGAGGACGGATAAAACGGGGGGCGTCGGAAGGTCTGGGGCCAGATAAATAAACATAGAACTAGCATGTGCTGCCTCTACAACGAGCTCAACAGAACGATCGAGAGACCCTAAGCACGTGTTAAAGTCTTAGGTTTAGCACCACGGTAAGTCTTAATAACGATCATTCTCATGATTTTAGGGTTCCGCGATCGTTCTATTGAGCTCGTGCTAGGGGTAGCACGTGCTAGTTCTATGTTTATTAATCTGCCCCTGGCCCCACTTGACTTAGTTAGGCCAAGCTAGACCCGCACCCCACACCAGACTACTTTTTCAGAACCGCCCCACTCCTATTTTTCGGTCAAGCAATTTTTTCAGCAAATTTGGGTACTAAAAACGCTATGGGCTGAAAATCGCTAATTTGGGCTCAACTACCGTTAAAAAGTGGGATTTTTAGCAATTTTAGTGTCTAGGGTACAAGGGTGGGAAAATCTGTAGGGGGCATGAGTGGGACACAGAAGCAAGGGGTAAGGCCGATTTCCCCAAATGGCGAATGTAATACCTTAATAACGACGTTCTTCAAGTACTCGCAATTAGCCAGGTGTTCCTGTCGCTCCTGGTTCCGTTCCAGGCGTCTGATCTCCTGTTTGAGGAGGTTGTTCTGTTCAGCGAGTCTGGCGTTGGTGGCCTCGCTCTCGTTCAAAACTTCACGCATGTGCTCCAGTCGCTTCACAGCCTTCTCAAAGCCCGACTGCGCCTGCTCCAGCTGGTCGAACTGGTGAGTGGTGAAACTGGAGTCAACGCCTGAACAGTCGGCGGTTGAATGAGGCACAGCCAGGTCTCTGTGGATTAGAGTTGAAAATAGATTTTGAAGCGCAAAACTTTTTTTTCAATTTTTTTTCAAAATTTTTTCCATGCATGATATTTAGCTTGTAGGAGATGCAAAGTTGCATTAGAAGCAACTTAAAATATGTATAAAAGCTGATACTTTGGTTCAAAGATAGTGTTACAGCCTGAGAGTCGATATTCTACCTATAGCATTGCTCACAGAGTGGCTGCTGCCCTTCAAAACCTAATTTTAGGCTTAGAATAGGCATGAAATTGATAGAACTGCACTGCTAATGTATATCTGAGGCTAAATTAAACGATTTCCGCATAAAATATCCATACTTTGAATGAAATAATATTTTTCGACAAGAGCCTTCAGGAAAAAGATTGTAAAAAAGGGTTTTTTGCAAAAAGCCTAATACCACTACTGTGAAAATTCATCTAAATTTTCGGAAAACAGTTGCCCATACACGTCCAGCAGCAAGACTTTCAATCAACCTACTGAGTCTATCGGAGTTGATGAGATCTTCGAGAGGAATGGAGGCAGGGGAGAGAGGTTCCGAGTAAACGCGACTCAGTTTGTGTTGCTGGTCGTGCACAGTGGGCTGTGGCGACTGAATGTGCAGTCGTCCCGGGAACGGAGTATCGGTGCTCTCCGAACCTTCGGCCGGTTTGCGTTCGGAGAAGGGCAGAGGAGAGGTCAGCTGCTCCAACTCCAACGATGTTTCGGCGTCGGACGCGCGTGTGTTCGCCACCAATGTACTAGAGTCGCTGGTAGCCGATTGCAGTTTAGATTCGGTGACTGCCAGTTGTTCGCGCAACGATCCCAGCTCCTTTGACTGCTCGTTCTCCAGCACGGTAAGACGGTTCTGAAAGTAGTAGTGGCTGTTGAAACAAACACAGACAGACAGACAGACAGACAGACAGACAGACAGACAGACAGACAGACAGACAGACAGACAGACAGACAGACAGACAGACAGACAGACAGACAGACAGACAGACAGACAGACAGACAGACAGACAGACAGACAGACCAACCTAGCAAACAAACAAACCTACTTTATAAGTCTGCTCTAAGGTTTTCTGTTCTGCCGTCAATCTGCTAATGGTATCTCTCTGCAATCCCAATTTGTGCTCGTAGTCCAGCTTCTGCTGCTCCAATCTGTACAAACAAGAGAAAACCACTCTATTTTTTCTGACCAACAAAATTATTACTGTTTAAGCAAATTGTGTCGGTTCAGATCAGAATTGTGCTGTAGCTCGGCCACTTTGTGCGTCAGCCGTTCACACTCGTCCTGCACTGCCACCAACTCTTCCTGGGTGGTCCGGTAGCTGACGCTGAATGCAAAACCAACCTACACTCACAGTTGGCGACACTTTGGAAACATTCAAATCTGTTTGCCTTTGTGTTTTTCATGTTCAGAAAGTTAGCATAGCAAGTTAATCGTTATCGAAGCTATTACCTGCTTTCGGACAGACGCTGTTGCAAGTTTTCGATTGTGGAGGAGAGTCGGGTTCTGAATGTAACAGCAACCATGTAAACCATATAAGCAGAAAAATGAGCTTACTTCTCTTCTAGCCACTCATCCTCTGCGCTGGACTTGACCTGCTGCTGCTTGAGCACTGAGTGCACCCGCACCTATAATACTCAGTCAAGTTAGCTCAGTCAGGTCAGTCAGTCAGTCAGTCAGGACAGTCAGGTCAGGTCAGGTCAGGTCAGGTCAGGTCAGGTCAGGTCAGGTCAGGTCAGGTCAGGTCAGGTCAGGTCAGGTCAGGTCAGTCAGGTCAGGTCAGGTCAGGTCAGGTCAGGTCAGTCAGGACAGTCAGTCAGTCAGTCAGTCAGTCAGTCAGTCAGGTCAGGTCAGGTCAGGTCAGGTCAGTCAGTCAGGTCAGTCAGTCAGTCAGTCAGGTCAGGGCTGGTCAGGTCAGGTCTTGTCAGGTCAGGTCAGGTCAGGTCAGGTCAGGTCAGGTCAGGTCAGTCAGTCAGTCAGTCAGTCAGGTCAGTCAGTCAGTCAGGTCAGGTCAGGTCAGGTCAGGTCAGGTCAGGTCAGGTCAGTCAGTCAGTCAGACAGTCAGTCAGGTCAGTCAGTCAGTCAGTCAGTCAGTCAGGTCAGTCAGTCAGTCAGTCAGTCAGTCAGGTCAGTCAGTCAGTCAGGTCAGTCAGTCAGGTCAGTCAGTCAGGTCAGTCAGTCAGTCAGTCAGGTCAGTCAGGTCAGTCAGGTCAGGTCAGGTCAGGTCAGGTCAGGTCAGGTCAGGTCAGGTCAGTCAATCAGGTCAGTCAGTCAGTCAGTCACAAAGAACACACTTTGTAAGTGTCGAACTCCTGTTTCACAACAGTCAATTCATTCTGTGCCACGTCTCTCTGCTGCTGGGCGGTCATCAGCTGTCGTTGCACCGAAGCCAGCGCCGTCTCCAAGTGTTGCAATCGTTGTTGTCCTGCCCCAACGCTGGACGACAGCTCCACCTGCAATAAATAACCAAAAGTACTAAGTAATTGGTAGAGTACGAATTAGTATTGGGCTTGGATTCAGCTCGCCGAAATTACTATGCCGAAACTCAGTTCGTATAAAGTTCGAAGCAGGTCGTAAGAACTCAGTCAATAATACCTTCAACGATTCCAATTCTTCAGTTACCGAACGCATTCGTTCATCAGATTCGGCCACCTGCGACATTTTCTCTTCTGCCTAAAGATGGGAAGGTGGTGCAAAGCCTAAAGAACGGGCCATCACTTACCACTTGTTTCGCATCTGCACATTCTTTCTTCAGCTTGACACAGGCGGCCTTTAGCTTGCCGATATTAGCCTCCGATTTGGTCTTTTGTTCTCGGACCACCTCTAGAAATTGAGCAGTTCTATACAACCAGCATTTAAAAGAATTCTCAATTACAAGATATGGGCTAGCATTTCGATTGAGGGGCTAGAACTCTGATATCCTGACCCTGAGGGGAGGCAGAAAGAAGGGGGCTGAGGGGATCGGATGGTAAGCCGAAAAGTCTAGTTTTTTATATTTATTTTTCGGTAAAATAAGTTGAATTTCATGTATGCTGTTTGTCCGATATACTCACAGTGCCCGAAAAATTACACCTGAATTTGTCATAGCATAGTAGTATACGTAGTTATAAGACCAGCACTTTCCCGCCACTAAATGAACAAGTACTAACTGTGACAGTCAGTTAATCCGCATTTTCTGTAGAGAGTTGCGAAACGAATACGTCCGTTCGGCCATCAAAATACAAATGTTTTCAAGTTATTCTGACCGCTTCACACCGATCAGACCAAAGCTGGCTAAGGTACCAGCCTTTTCAGGCCTCTCCCTTTAGAAGCTGACACTGTCAGACAGAAAAGGAAAAAAGAACAAACACTGAAATTTTGGACAAAAAATTTGACAGCGCTAGTAATGGGGTTATTGGGTTTGGGTAAAAGGCCAGCAAATAAACGGTACAGGAAGAAAAGAAGCAGTATTTTGTACCGAGTTCGCGTTTCAGACTTTCAATCTCATTGCGCTGTGACTCGATCAGCGACTGTGAGTGGGCCAGTTGTTGCTGCATCTTCTCCAAACTTTTCTCGTAATCAGCCATCTCCAAACTCAGTACATTTTGATTGCTCTGATTCTAGCAAAAAATATAACACGATTAAAAAATTCAAACCTACTACCAATAATACAGGTGGGCCGTTTATCTATCACAGGTTCCATCTTGCTGTAACTATTACGTTTGTCAATAAACTTCGCTCAAATTTTAACACAGCATGCACACGGCCTCAGAACTTTTACTCTCAAAATTTAGGTCAAGTCAGTCACTTCAACCCCTAGTTATGCACTTTCACCTGTCCAATATCACACGACCTAAAGAAGTGACCACTGACACATGGAAGTGCATAATTTTTGGTTGAAGCTACAGACTTGGCCAAAATTTTGTGAATAAAAATTCTGAGGTTGTGTGCAATGTTGTGTTAAAATCTGGGCGAAATTTATTGACAAACACCAAAGCTATAGAAAGACGAACCACGGATAGATAAATGATCTACCCTGTACAAACAGACATTAAACAGCGCATGGTACACAGCCATAAGCCGTTAAATGTCTGATTTCAAAATAGTATGTTAACCTCTTTCAGTTGATCTAGCTGCTTCTTGTAGCTTTGCGCTTCTTGTTTAGCTTGTTCAGCTTCCGACTGTCGCGACTCAAGACTGCTTGACAGCTACACAAGCAACATTACTACATACATTTACTAGGGGTTGGGGTTACCCATAGCTAGAAAGGCCAGCCCCTCACCCACCAGACAGTTAAGGGACGCCCCCAAAAATACAAGCACTAGTAGTGGCTCCAGTACTAACAAACTGGCTCAGAAATCACTAATTTTTGGCCTAAAATTCGCTTGAATAGCCTTTGGAGCATACATGTAACAGGGGGGTCTGCCCCCACCCGACTTAGGCCAGACCCCCCGGACGGGGGACCCCCCTCCCCCCCGAGACGATTTCGCCAACCCCCCCCCCCCACCCTCCGATTTTTCTGGCAAGTAAATTTTTGAGCAAATTTTTTACAATTTCAGACACAAAAATTGCCAACATCGCCTGCACAACAGCACTTTTTAGTTGTATTTCAGCCCAAATTAGCGATTTTTGGCGATTTTTAGCCCAAAAATTGCGATTTTTTTCGATTTTTGAGCGTTTTTTAGTGCCCTACCCCCTCCCAAAATTTTGGCTCAGACCCCCCCCGGCCGACGCCAGACCCCCCAACCCCCCTCCCCCTTCGACGGATGACCTGTTACATGTATGCTTTGGAGACCGAATTTGGCGTTTCCGCTGCGGATGTTTAAGAGAAATCGGTATTTTTAGAAGCCCCTTTTATTGTTTTTTTGCTTGTCTTTAGCTCTCTTTGGCAGCTTAGAATAGCGATTTCTAACCTCCTTGCTGAGAAAAACGTGAACCCCTCGACCCGAACCTGACGGAAACCCCTCCTGCCACGCCGGCGTTACATGGTATGCATAACTCAGATGTCCTTTGTTTGCTTTATAGAAATGGATTACTACTACCTGATCAATAACCAACTGTTGACTGTCGTGGGTTAGCTTTAGAGTGGTCAGTTGCCTTTCCAAGTCGGCTACGGTTGAATGAGAATCAGACAGTTCTTCTTGTAAGCTGACTAGCTTACTCTGAAATTAAATTAAAATAGCCACCTACTGTACAACAGACACGTTTTCCAGGAAACCACCGAAAACTCGTACCCATACATGTAACAGCTCCGGGCCGACCTGGGGGGAGGGGGGTAGGGGGGGTTTTCCTCAGGTGGGGGGTCGAGGGGGGGTTTCGCCCAGGTGGGGGTCCCAAATTTCAAGAAGCTCCAAAACGCCTAGAAATGCGTTTTTAGCACGTTTTTTTCAGTAAGGACGCTGAAAATCGCTATTTTAAGCTGCCAAATAGCGTTTTAAAGCTAAAAACAAGCGAAAAATGACAAAAAGAGCTTCCAAAAACACCGATTTTTCTTAAATATCAGCAGTGGAAACGCCAAATTCGGCTTCCAAAGGCTTTTCAAGTGAATTTTTGGCTAAAAATTAGTGATTTCTGACCCAGTTTGTTAATACTGGAGCCACTACCACCAGACATGGGCTAGCATTTCGGCTGAGGGGGGGGTAGAATTTTCAATTCCTGAGGGGGGCTGAGGGGGGGTAGGAGCGCCTGAGGGGGGGCTGAGGGGGTGGTAAGCAAAAAAGTCCGATTTTTGGCTAAGATCAAGGTTTTTTGGCTTATTTTTCATTAAAATAAGCTAAAATAAGCTATTCTGAGCTCAGTTACACCTAATCCAGGCATATTTTTATCATAATTTTGTATACAAAATTCTTCCAAAAAATCCTGAGGGGGGTAGCGGCCGGCTGAGGGGGGGGGGTAGGTCAGAGCCTGAGGGGGGGCCAACCCCCCTCAGCCCCCCCCCTTTGCCCATGTCTGACTACCACCACTTGTATTTTTGGTCGGGGGGGGGGGGTCCCTTAACCTGTGTCTGGGGGGGGGGTACCACCCCCAAACCCCCCTAGTACATGTATGCTCGTACCCCCTATTTTCGCTGAACAAGCCTGCCTAAGTGAAGGGAAATCTACTCACTATTTACATAAGCAAGTCAGCTGGCAGGTGATACGCAACCCCGACCTGACCCCATCTATGGAAAAACGAAAAGTCTATAAGAGTAGTAGCCAAAAATAACTAACTTCAAATTGCATTGCGTCGCACTTCTGATCAGTCTGCGTCTCCGAGTCGGCCGTTTCGATCGATCTTTCAACGGTGGCCAATTTTTCCGCCAAATCAGTTCTAGAGATCCTTAGCTCCTCCTCCAACACCGATATGCTAGTTTGTGCATCGCTTAGGGACGACTAAAATGTCAGCATAAAAAATAGCGCGCCGTGTTAGGTGTGAGCTTAAGCAAAAATTCATATGCAAAGGCACCAGAAATAATAAATAAAGTGGAAAATCGTAATTTAGAGCGAAAAAAGATCGCCAAACAACTAAAATGCACGATCTATTTCAACACTAGCGGATATTTTTATGCCTCGAGCCAAATCGAGACAGAAATTACTGTTTCAGGCTGGTCGGTGGATGGGTCTGGCTGGGGTACATCGAGATTTACTTGGGAATAGGTGCTAAATCCCCAGACCCCCAGGGTCAGACGCCATAGCCGTGGTGTCCCAAGTAGGTACTGACCTTATGCTCATCTAGTAAAACTTGCAACTGCTGCGACCGATCGATGTGCTGTTTGGCTTCCAGTTCAAGCTCCTGCTTGGCAGTTTGCAGCTCATGTTTTTCGGCTTCAGAACGAGTCAGCAGCGATTTCAGCTCTCTGATACTTTCTTCGGCCGTACCCAGCGCTTCCTGAATCAGACTTATTTACGCATCAGACAGAGACAGACAGACAGACAGACAGACAGACAGACAGACAGACAGACAGACAGACAGACAGACAGACAGACAGACAGACAGACAGACACGTACGAATGAAGCCCTTACATAATTCTGATTGTCCGATTGAGTCTGCATTTTGTGTAGCTCCAGTTCAGCATAGACTGACCGTTTTTCATCTTCCAATTTCTCTAGCTGTTTCTAAAGTAAATCTGTATTATTAAGCACCACAAAACTACGCAAAAAAGCACAGCACTTGCGCCTCCTCCAATGAACTATTCAGATTTTCGTAATCTAGAGTTGAGACATTGAATTTCTGCTTCAGTTCAGCTAGTTCAGTCTGCAGCTCGGCATTCAGTTGCTGAACGCCGGTCAGATCTTGTTTGGCAGTGGCCAACTGGTCCTGCAAAAAATAACAGTCGCATAAACAAGCTGCAAGATTGAACGCAACAATTTCACAACCTTACGTACAAGCGATAGGTAGACAGAGTTCTTTTGCAATTATTATCAGAGTGCGAACATGGTGCACTAGATTTTTTACTTTAGATAAGAATGAAAACTAATTAGTGATGTGCTGTTTAAGAAACCGGTCCACAACAAGACACTACATAAATTCAGCTAATCGTTTAGTTGATTAGCGCAAAAATGGCCTCAAAAGCTAAATCATAAATCGAACTTTCAAGATACGGACCCTGTATTGGGAATAAAATCTACAAATTATAACGAATACATTAGCGCTCTATGTACTGTACCATGGACCACGGTATACACACCGTGGTATCAGACATGGGCTAGCATTTCGGCTGAGGGGGGGGCAGAATTTTCAATTCCTGAGGGGGGGCTGAGGGGGGGGTAGGAGCGCCTGAGGGGGGGGCTGAGGGGGGTGGTAAGGTTTTTTGGCTTATTTTGGCAAAATCAAGGTTTTTTGGCTTATTTTTGGTTAAAATAAGCTAAAATAAGCTATTCTGAGCTCATTTAGTACACCTAATCCAGGCATATTTTTATCATAATTTTCTATACAAAATCCTTCCAAAAAATTCTTGAGGGGGGTAGCGGCCGGCTGAGGGGGGTGGGTAGGTCAGAGCCTGAGGGGGGCCAACCCCCCCTCAGCCCCCCTTTGCCCATGTCTGCGTGGTATACCGCACCGCATGTGTATACCGTGGTCCATGACTGTACCTAGTCAGAGAGAAGTTTGACCAAAAGCCAGTTACCTGTGCGCGTGCAAGGGACTGTTCATAGGAGAGCTTCAATTCCTCAAATGCCTTTCGCTCACTGTCCAGACTTCTCTTCTGCTCTTTGGCCTGCTCATCCAACTCGCATTTTACCCTTTCTAGCGCGGTTAATTGGTTGTTAAGACGTTCATTCTCCTCAGCCAACTGTTCACACTCCAACTCGCGATCGTTCAGCGCCTGTCGCAAGAGCTGACACTCCTCCTGTAAAGCGCACACCACCTGCCAACAATAAAGAATAACAGAAACCAGACACACTGCACACCATACATGTGCACGGTCGGCGGCTCAGGAGGGGACGGCCAGGTCTCCGTGCGTAGTTGCCTGGATATAGATGCAAATTTTCGGCGGGAAATTCAAATTTTGGCGGGAAATTTAAATTTTTTCCCAAAATTTCGGCTAAAAATACGAAAATTTCGGTTGAAATTCAAAAATTTGCAGTAAAAATTAAATTCTCAACAAAAAAATTTCCAAAAAACCACTTTTCTGACAGAAACGTTGCCAAAAAATAGAAAATTTTCAGGAAAATTTGAAAAAATTTCGGGTTTGGTGCGTAGTTGCCTGGAGGAAGGGTGCGTAGTTGCGTAGTTGCCAAAATTGATTTCTGTGGCTTAAAAACGCATCTGGAGGCATTCTAGCAGCCTATAGCAACGTTTGGAAGATTTATATTTTCGTCCCCCCCTGACCCCCCCTGGGCACCCCCCATGCACATGTATGCTGCACACGCACAGTCCTGCTACTTGCTCCTTACTTGGCTATTTGCCTTACTTTGGGTATACGGGGTGGCCCATTCATCTATCATCACTTAATCTTGTCGCAACTGTTGTGTTCGTACAGCAAATTCTCTGAGATTTTTTGACACAACATGTACAGGGCCTCAGAAATTCTACTCTTAAAAATTCAGCCAAGTCTGTCAATTAAACCACTAGTTATGTCAAAGTGAACATGTGAAATTGCATAACTAGTGGTTGAAGCGACAGACTCGACCAAAACTCTAAGAGTAGAAATTCTAAGGCTGTGTGCATCTTGTGTCAAAATCTGTTCGAATTTGATTGACGAACGCAAAACTTACAGCAACACCAAACCGATCCCTCCCACGAGTGGGGGCGTCCCCGCCGCGGAGGGGGGAGTAAGGTAGGCTTGGTTTGCCCTGCACGTCAAAGCTACTTTACTGCTAACGCCCACTCACACTTTCGACTAAACCATTCATACTCACTCTTTCTTCCAAAATCTTCACTCTATTATTATCTTGCTCATAGCTCAGGATCTGATCAAAGCCACTGGGGACTTACCTTCCGGGGTATGTGGTGTGCAGTCACCTTCTGCATAAACTGTCCCAGCAACCTTGCAAGGGTCGCTCAAGACCCTTTCAACATTCGCATTATTGATGTATGGTTTAGAGTGCTGAAGATCTTGAAGCCACACTTGCTTTATCACTTCCTGAGTGTGTGAGCCCTTACCCCCACCTAATTTTCTCTTACAGCTCCGATGCTACTTTTCTGCATATTCTCAGCTAGAAGTGTTACATCCTTTGATGCTGGGCTGCCAAGCTGCGCTATCGCCTCAGCGACTAGATCCCTGATGTGACTTTTCTCTCTGCCATTCGCCGGCCTGCTCACCACAACCACAGCTTCGCTCGCTCTCTATAACGCTTTTCAGCCCCGATTCTCACTATCCGCTGCTCCAATTGTTGTCTGGTTCCAGTAATGAAGTTGGTTTCACCACCGATGCTACCCCGCTTGCTCCAGTTGGTTGAGACGTCAGGGACTACCAGATGGACAAGCTCTCGTTCCAAGCCACTTTACAGCACCTTCCTATTCCTACCCCACCCTCTACTAACTTCTTTCCCTTATCAAGATGTGAGAAACATCTTTTCGTAGGTAACGTCCCACTCTGCCATACCAAAGGTGCGTCTGTTGGCCTGATATCAACAGCTAATCGCTGATGGCCAGGGCGAGAACTACAAAAAAAAACCAAACCGATGCTAGATAAATCCCCCCCCAAACGCGCTTTTAAAGCAGAATGACAGAGAGAGGGAACTGGAATAAATAATCCATTGCTGGTGGTCAATTGAAACAAACACTGACCTTACCCTGAGAGATTATTGACACTAGAGGTCAATAGTAGCCTTTGACCGTTTGAATGCGGAAAGTAATCTGGTCTGTTAGTGTGACGATGGCTGACTTTGGGGCGGCAAATTATTCGCGTCGGTCTGAGAGAGGAGTTTTAATGCTTGTATGTTCCGCTGGAAACGGAAAGTCCTACAGTTTTTCAAAGAAAGATGTGCTGAAGTCTGGAACTGGATTTGGATTTGCCTGAGCAATATCGTACAACCCCTCGAGGTCGCAGTGATGACTTTGGTGCTAAAGATTTCAGAGGCGAATCGTGGTTCATTTAGGCTTTTAACGACCCCTCCACGCTTCTATTTGCAGCCCCTTCACAGCTGCGCCTGCTCTTCAATCAACACTCCCTCGGTAACATCTGATGGCTCTTTCAGCAAGTGTCCAAAAGAATTTTCGAATGGCCAGATCTATACATTACACTCCGAAGTCAACCAACAACATGTGCCTGTTGCGTTCGCATTCATGGCGCGCAAAACGCTAGAAGCATACAGCAAGTTGAATGAGTCGATCGGAAGAGAGCACTTGCCACTGCGAGCTCTTATGCCCACCCTTCAGAAGGAGCACCACCTCGATCTCTGTGAGATCGAGCACTTGCTGCGTGGAGGCAAACCCAAACGAAGAGACCCCAAATACCAACGCCAATACCAGTGTGGTGCACTTTGAAAATTTGAAACTAGGTAAAGTAATACTAGGTAAAGTTGTCACCTAAAAAACTAGGTAAAGTAATACTAGGTAAAGTTCTCAGCTAAGAAACTAGGTAAAGTAATACTAGGTAAAGCCCAGAAAAACTAGGTAATACTAGGTAAACCTAAAACGCTCGAAATCAAGTCAAAATATTATTTTTGGTTCAATAGAACAGTGATGAAGTTAGTGGAGTTAAAATTTACGAAATTTGACACATTTCAGGTAAATATTTGTATTTTATTGATCAAATAAGTCAGAAATTCATTCTCTGGGCCACTGTAATTGTGGGAAAGCCGGAAATTTGAAGGTTTGCTGACTGAAAAAGCCACGTAAAACTGAAAATATCAAACTAGGTAAACTTGTTCTACCTAGAAGTACCTAGTTATGTGGATTTAAAACTAAGTAAAGTAAAACTAGGTAAAATAGAGTAACCAGCAACTAGGTAAAGTAAATCTAGGTACTTTTCCCGAATATTAACTAGGTAATACTAGGTATACCTAGTTACCTAGTTACCTAGATAAAAAGTGCACCACACTGGCCAATACCCCCAATGAATGGATTCAACAACACTACAAAAACGAAATGAATTGTCGCCTGAGCAGACGGATAAGTAATCTAGCTGTACGTACTGTATGTAGCTGTTCATTGTTTGTTTCAATACCCGTACGTATATTGCTGAAAGTTGACACTGTTAGATTTTTATTGTGTAAAAAACGAATAGAATTATGATTATCTGAATTTGCAAATATGAAGCCTAATTATAACCGTTCGCGTTGCGCCCGGCACTCTACAGTGTGCGCCGCATGTGTTGCCTGAGCCCCGACGCTTAGTTTAATGCGCGCGCACCAACAACGCACGCGCTCAAGCAATCTGGACCGAATGGGCCGCAGACCAGATAAATAGCCCACCCTGCATTATACTTGGCTTGCAAAATTAGCCCAGAAAGGACATATATTATACTCAAGGTTGGCTAATAGCCAAGTACGTATGGAGCAAGTAGCAGGACTGACAGAAAGTAGCCACCGGTACGTACTTGGCGTTTGCGCTCCAGAGATTGGCGACTCTCCGAAGCGTAAGAGCGCGCCTCGTCTAGCTGAGAGGAGAGCTCAATGAGTTGAGACTGCAGTTGCTGGCAGTGAGAAGAGGGTTGAGTGCAAGCGGTGCAAGTCTGCAAGCCGACTTCCGGGTAGCTAAGCAGGGACGGACGCCCAAACAATAAACCGCACAAACAATAGGGTTGCCAAGTTTAGACGCAGCCCGATCGATACACTGCCATCCCGGCAGACATGTACTGCGTTAACCCTTAGCTAGAATAGAAAGAAAGACAAGCTAAGAATCTTGGCGTTTCAGCTGGTGGCAGTTGTCTAAATTCAAACTCTTTCCTTTCGTAACTTGGAGTCTCTAAGGCGTTAGATTAGATAGACCTTGAATTTAGACATTTCTCTGTGAAACGGGGATTTTTGCGTCAATTTTTTGGTAGATTTTGTGGAAATTTGTTTCTATTTGCATCCTGATCTTCCTCCTCTGGAGCGCCACCAAATCCGACCGATCTCACGCAACGCAGTCAACCATTTCCGTTACTATCTCTTACAAACAAACAAACAAACAGACAAACAACAAACGGGTGCCAAGTTCAAACGAACGCCGATCGACGAAGAACCACCCCAGTGCAGTCGCAGACAAGACAAAAATAACCCTAGTAACCATTCCTGCGCCTGGCGCTTGTTTTTAGCAAAAGCGGATCAACATTTAAACAACATACCTGAGTATCTTCAGATGTATTTTCTTCAGTCTGTTCTTCAATAGATCGCTTCAGCACTTCATTCTCGTCTTTCAATCTCGTAATTTCATCCTGTAAGTAAAACGAGTAACCATCAAATTACTACGGAAAGGCAGAACCAGGAATACCAACAAAAAACACCTACTAAGTGTACAACGAACTCGTTAACTGATCAATTAAACAAATACGTAGCTTGGGCCAAGATTTAGGCTTGAATGGATGGATTGTCCGGACAGAGCCGTCGTAGCCCCGGCGTTAGGCTACACTGCGGGCCTATCACGCATACCCACATCCTGTCCTTCCTTCACTGCCTTCGCTACTAGCTGGCACACACGCTCGGTGTCAGTCTGGGCGGGTCTGTGTAGCTGTCCCCGTTCCCGTTTGTCCCAACACACGTGGCTGCTATTGAAGCTTTAGGTGCTTAGGCAGCTCCAGTCGGTTCCCATTTACTTACTCACTGTCACCAGTTTTCGGTGGTCTGGGTTGGGCTTTGCGCCGACCACCAACTCTTTGCGCCAAGAAACTAGCCCCGCCGAGAGGATGAACGCACGACGTCGCGCACAGTGGCTTTCCGGCCTAAACCGCTACACCAACTGTGTCGGCAAGATTTTGGCTTAGATTCAAGCTGCGAAAAAAAACAAATCCTAGAACAGATTTCCGGTGGCAGAACAGAACTGGCCAAGAATTCTAAAATCCTGAACTGAATGTCCACTTCAAATCAAATAATTCCTCAGAAGCCTCGATCAAAGTGGTACCACTACACATAGATTTACGACCCAAAAATAGTTGACTTGTCTGTAAAGCGCCGTAGAGTCGGCGCAAGCAAAAACACAATCCCTGCCGGGGGTGTAGTAGAATGCAAATCCGGCCGGCAACGCGAAAGGTCAACAAACAAGCGGCATCGATTTTAGCCTAATAGGCACTGCTGCTTCTGCTGCTATGATGCACGTACTTGAAGCTGCGCTGACGGCGTTGCCTGATTAAGTTGTGCTTTCAAACTTTCTATCTCTTGTCTAGCTTGTTTCAGGTTTAGCAGTTGCTTCTTCACAAATCGAACCAGATCTTCGCGAGGCAACGCATCCAGCTAAACACTAACATATTATTATTCAGCAAAAATTTTCAGATCAACCCTTTACTGTCGTTCACCGTGAGTTTTGTTTCTGCAACTTACTCTAAAACGCCTTTTAAGTTACACCTTTTAGCGTCCCGACCGGCGGAGGGAGGGGAGGGGTTTTCCGTCAGGGGGCTTTGGCGCAGAGGGGGTCCAAAATTTCGAAAATGTCCTGAACGCCTGGAGTTTTTTCAGTAAGGTGGCTAAAAATCGCTATTTTAAGCCGTCAAATAGCGTTTTATAGCTAAAAACAAGCAATAAACGAAAAAAAGGTTTCCAAAACACCGATTGCTCTTAAACATCAGCGTGGAAATGCCAAATTCGGTATCCAAAGGTTTTTAAATCTAATTTTAAGCTCAAAATTAGTCATTTCTGAGCAGACATGGGCTAGCATTTCGGCTGATGGGGGGTAGAATTTTCAATTCCTGAGGCGGGGCTGACGGGGTAGGAGCGCCTGATGGGGGGCTGAGGGGGTGGTAAGCCAAAAAGTCCGATTTTTGACGAAAATCAGGGTTTTTTGGCTTATTTTTCATTAAAATAAGTTAAAATTAGCTATTCTCAGCTCATTTACGCCTATTCCAGGCATATTTTTATCATAATTTTCTATACAAAATTCTTCCCAAAAATTCCTGATGCGGGGTAGCGGCCGGCTGATGGGGGGTAGATCAGAGCGTGATAGGGGGCTAGCCACCTCTCAGCCCCCTTTGCCCATGTCTGTTTCTGAGGCAGTTTATTAGTACTGGAGCCGTTACTATTACTACTTGCATTTTCCGGTTGGGGGTCCATAAACTGTCTCGGGGGAGGGGGTGGGGGTTTGGCCATTCTAGTTAGGAGGTAACTTGTCATTTTTTGGGTTTGTTTTTAGCTATAGAACGCTATTTAGCAGCTTCAAATAGCGATTTTAACCTCCCTCCTTCCTGAAAAAACCCACTTCCAGGTTTTACGGAGCTTTTTCAAATTACGGGCCCTCTAGGAAAACCGTCCTCCATACGGAAAACCTTACCCCTCCACCAAAGGCCGGCACGGCCACGTTAAATGTATGCTCAATATATACCCATTTCAGTTAAGACACAAAAATCAGTTTCCTAAATTTCAACTGCATTCCGAGACTATATTAGAAATTACTACCCCACTTAAAATCCCGTTTTTATATTTTTAGCAATCAACTCCACAACTTCACCCTGAATTCAATTCACAAAGTAATGAAAGCATTCGAACCAATGAAAAAACTCACTAGAACTTACTTTCGACTTTGGGTTAGGTGTGGTGCTACCCGAAACAGGACTGGAAACTGAGACAACTGGTGACTCCATAGTCGGAAGAGGAAAAGAACAAAAGAGAGAAACAAATTAAATAGCAAGCCCCTTTATAGCAGCTAAAAATAGCCGGCTTAGACGGCCGAGCAGCGTCAGAAAAACGCTCTCTCAATCGATAAATGGCTAGCCGGCAGTAAAACTTTACGCACATGCACGCGAAAGCACACACAGAGACAGAGATAAAAGCTTGCGGAAACCTGACCATACAGAAAAGGCAACTTTAGATTAACAATGGTAAGTCAGAAATTATACGCTCTTATTAATCATTTATCTTTCCATACATGTAACAGGTCATCCGCCGATGGGGGGAGGGGGGGTTGGGGGCCTGGCGCCGGCCGGGGGGGTCTGAGCTAAAATTTTGGGGGAGGGGGGTGGGCACTAAAATACGCTCAAAAATCGAAAAAAACGCAATTTTTGGGCTAAAAATTGCCAAAAATCGCTAATTTGGGCTGAAATACAGCTAAAAAGTGCTGTTTTGCAGGCGATTTTGGCAATTTTTGTGTGTGAAATTGTAAAAAATTGCAAAAATTTGCTTGAAAATTTACTTGCCAGAAAAATCGGAGGGGGGGTCGGTGAAATCGTCTCGGGGGGGGTCCCCATCTGGGGGGGTCTGGCCTAAGTCGAGTGGGGGCAGACCCCCCAGACCCCCCTGTCACATGTATGTATCTTTCCGTTTGGAATATACGACAGATTGCAGCTAGACGGCACCGGAAATCAAATAAATACAAGAAATCGGATAGGTAGTTGACAAAAAATCAATAGTCACAGAACGACCGGTCACACGACGAAGATTGTATCACAACCGTATCACATAGTAAAAAGTCCTGACCGACTAGAAAATACACGCTCTGATAAAAAAATAACTAATCAACGAACAAACATGTTCAGGAACCAGCTGATTTTTGCCTACTGTATGACAAAAGCTTGACAAACACTATAGGCTTAGCTCAAATTTCTGGTTAGATTTTCTGGCTTCAAATTTTGAACAAAGCAAAAATCATGATCTCTCTGAAACTATAGATTAAACTGACTGCAACTGCAAAATCTGATTAAACACAAAACATTAGAACAGACAGGCATTTCTCGGCAATACTTTGGCAGAGCAACACCTCAGTTGATCATACCAAATATGGGAACGGTAATCAGCAAATTACATCAATACATGGGGAAAAGGGGGCTGAGGGGTTGAACCCAGGCTCTGACCTACCTACCCCCGTCAGGACCCCCACCCCCTTCACGAATTTTCGGAAGAACTTTGTACAGAAAATTATGATAAAAGTATGGCTAGATTAGGTGTAAATGAGCTCAGAATAGCATAACAAAAAATAAGCCAAAAAAACATGATTTAAAATAGGGACTTTTTGGCCAACCATCCCCTCAACGCATCATCTACCCCCTCCCTCATGCTCCCTAAGGATTTGAAAATATACCACTCCTGCAGTCGAAATGCTAGCCCGAAAGTCAGCTAAAATCCCCTGACTGCCTGCCACATCTCACCTGAAGCAGACCATTCTTCCTGGACATAACCAAATCGGTAGGCGTAGAACCCACTGAAAATTTTCGTACCTTCATTGGCCCCAAGCCATGCACTGACAGAGAAAGACCTGACTGTAGACGGACTAGAATACATCGAATCGAACAAGTCACACATCCTGCGGCTGCACGCTGAGAGAGGCGAACCGCTCCCTAACAGCTTCCCACTCAGCTTCACTCATTCCGAGACCTTGGTCGCCGGTGAGCAGACGCCAGCGCTTCTTGTGCACAGCCACAACTTTCTGTATTGTCTCTTGGGCACTTCTGTTGGGTACTGTGTTGAGTGTATTCTCGCTCAGCTTGCCTCCCTCCAGGCCCATCAACACCTTGGCGCACTCCTCTGCCGCGTCCGATATCGACGCCAAGTCGTAACCACCCTCCAGCGCCAACACCTGATCAGACACACAACACACTACTAGACCACAAATATACCTAATCCTAGTCTCAATAGTCATCTAGCTGAGCCTAAAAATTTCAATTCTGCAATCATTAGAAAGGGCAAAAAAGGTGTACTTATTTACTACTTAGGAAACTATACGAAATTGTTGTATAAATTTTGCTGACTTTTTGTCGATCGGCGCTAAAAAAGGTTTCTTACTGGGTCCGTCAAAAACAACAACCGAGTGGACCATTTGCATGTAGCAACCTTACTGTAGATCTCAACCGATTTGAACGAATCCTTTTTAACTGAAAGATAAATAAACTCTTGAAAGACTGCTTAAATTTCATGAAAATACTTTTAATTAGTTCCTGAGATGTTTGTGCTCAAAGTCCTAACAGTTTTTTTGTAAGTGAACAAGAGGGATACCATTGCACTTGATAATAAAACAGAATTCTACTGCTGAGGGTTTACTGGTGACACACACGCTCCATTACTTCACCAGTCAAATCTCGTCTCGTTAGCCCTCAGCAGCGCGAATCTGTTTTATGAAGAAGTGCAACAGAATAATCAAATGCACTCTTCTTCATTGTCAAAATCATTTTTATCTTCACTTAACGCAGGAACTAAGCAGAGGATCATGCTAAAAAATTCCCCCAATCTCGCAAGAACTTATCTGTCTTTCATTCAAAAACGGTTGATTCAAATCGGTTGAGATTTATGGTTGCTACAACTGAAATCTGCTGGGTTGTTATTAATCCCTCTTGTTCAGTGCCAAAATAATAGTTTGAATAGTGGGCAAATATCTCAGGAACTAAGCAGGGTATCTTGATGAAAATTGCACTAATCTTTCAAGATCTTATATCTCTTCCATTCAAAGAATATTTACCAAATCGGTTGACAATATTACAGCAAAAAATCAACTGGGTTGTTTTTTTTGACGGACCATGTACTTTGAATAAATGAAAGGGTGCCAATCAGTACAGGAGCACACAAAGTTTAACCACTAATAAATAAACCAATTACCACTTTTCCTTTGGCATATCGCATCAACTGCAATGTCATATAGCCAAACAAGGAAGGCGACAAGTCATATCCGCCTAGCGCTTGCGGATGACCTCTGGCTCCATCAAATCCCGCCGAGACCAGCACAAAGTCCGGCTCAAACTCATTCAAAAACGGCTCTACCACAACCCTCCAAGCCGCCAAGTACTCGGCGTCTCCCATAACTCCCCCACTGAAAGGTACATTGACCGAAAATCCCTTTCCCGGCCCACTGCCAATGTCAGTAACTGCGCCGGTGCCGGGAAAAAAGTTTCCATTGTCATGACGATGCAGAGACAGATAAAGAATGGTAGGGTCCGACTCAAACGCCAGCTGGGTTCCATTTCCGTGGTGCACGTCCCAATCTACGATAGCTATTTTGCGCAGACCAGTCAGGGCGGCACGCTGCTGAAGCCATTTTGCGGCGATGGCTACGTTGTTAAAGTAGCAGAAGCCCATGGCTTGGTCGCGTTCAGCGTGATGACCTGGTGGACGGATGACTGCGAATCCATTGGACAGCTTGCCTTCGGCCACCTGAGAAGGAAGCAGCAGAAGAGTTTTATTATCTTCATTTGTGTAGATGAGCAGAACAAACCTGAGCAACGAGTTCTGTGAGAGCGCCGACAGCCAATCTGGAGGCAAGTGGCGTGTTGCTGTCATTGAAGTAAGTATCAGAATCGATGCCGATTCCCCCGCAAGGCAACTGCACAAAACTCCTCAGAGGTAGCTGGCTGGGATCCAACTTAAGGCAAGCAGTGGGCGAAACGCCAAAGAAGGTTACATAGGTGTCAGAGTGTGCCAGACGCAGCTGGTCCAGGGGAGCCTTCCGTGCCACGATTCGCTCGCAGCGTTCCACCAAGCCCCGTTCTTGCAGACGAGCCCAGATACTGTGCACTCTGCCTCCATGCTCGACATGATTTTTATTCTCGCCGCAAAGGCACTGGTGCTTGGACATGGCCGAGTCATAGGCCAGACCTGCAATTCTATGCAATCCATCCACCTTTCCCCTGAACACTGACTTTGCTCCTACCGGTTCTGTGCATTCTGTCTGTTCGTGCGTTGGCGCTGACTGCATAATCGGCGGCGCAACGCACCTCAGCTTCGGTTTCCTCACGAACCAAGCTCTTCCGGCGAAGAACTAGGTCTCGTAGTTGCTGTTTTAGCATGCTTGGCTGACCGCCGACTGGCAGTGGAGACGTGAATGAACGGTTGTCGAATTTCATGACTGTTCTCAGGCCTCCTGATGCTGAATTACAGATTAGATTTAAAAAATGTCACATCAACGTTTTCGCATTCAATCAAATTCTTTTCTCCATCGATTTGGCTCAAATCTTCAGGATTTATTAGTGAGTGAAACCTTTCAGTACATTATCCGTCAGCTTAGCGCAAAAATTCTAAAAGTTTTTCATACTGAGCCAAAAAAACTGAAAAAATCGGTGGCATAAGGAAATTTTGGTTGTATGAAGGAATTGTAAGAATACAGTTTTGAAACTAGCGAGAACGATTGAAATTGTCGTTGGACACAATGTACTGACTGACTAGGTATCGGTATACCTGTGGATAAGACACAGATGTACTAGGGGGTTTACCCCCTAGCTAGAAACGCCAACACCTCAGACAGTTTTAGGGACCCCTGACCCAAAAATACAACAGTAGTAGTGGAGTGGCTCCAGTCAGTACTAACAAACCGACTCAGATTTTTAGCTTAAAATTCGCTTGAAAATACTTTAGAAACCGAATGCGTTTCTGCTACTGATATTTAAGAGGAATCTGTGTTTTTGGAAGCTCTTTTTATCGTTTTTTGCTTGTTCTCTAAAACGCTTTTCGGCAGCTTAAAATAGCGATTTTTACTGTCCTTACTGAAAAAACGTGCCAAAAACGCATTTCCAGGCGTTTTTGGAGTTTTTTGAAATTTTGGACCCCCTCTGGGCGAAACCCCCTACCCCAGGTCGGCCCGGAGCTGTTACATGTTTTTAGCTCTAAAACGCTATTTCGCAGCTTAAGAGTCAGTGTCTGATTCGATCAAGTCTTGGTATTTAGACCCAAAATTGAAAGTTTGGCGTAGAAGGCTGTAAGTTGGCACACTAATACCACGTGATGAGTTATTCAACTGCCACAGAGGAATTCCCAATTCGACGCTCCACGCTCGAGATATAAACCCGTGAAAATTGGCTTCCTTAACTATGGGACGAAAATTTCCAACTTCAATTTCTTTCTTACTGACAAGGGTTTTGACTTAAAAATTGGGGCTTTTTGGTAACTTTTCGAGTAGATTAAGAATCTTTAGTCCAAAAGTTGTTTTCGATGAAAAAAAATTTTTCGCCCCTTTGCAGCCCCCCAGCTCAACTGAAACCGTCCTAGACATATTTTTTATTTTTGAATTTCGTAGCGCTATTCAAGAGCTACATTTTGGTATAAAATATTCAACATTTGAGAGTTAGGTTTTTGAGAAAATTCACTTTGAATGTCCAAAACCTGGAAAAATCGCCAACTTTCAGAGTGCTCAAAAATATCATAAACGATTCCTAGACTTTAAATCGTAACTAAGACCTAAAAATTGGGGCTTTCAGGTAACTTTTCGAGTAGATTAAGAATCTTTAGTCCAAAATTGTTTTCGAGGAAAAAATTTTTTTCGTCCCCCTTTGGAGCCCTCCAGCTCAACTGGAACCCTCCTAGACATTATTTTTTATTTTAGAATTTCGTAGCGGTATTCAAGAGATACATTTTTGTATAAAATATTCAAGATTTTAGAGGTAGGTCTTCGATAAATTGACTTTGAATGTAGAAAAACCTGCTTTTTTGTCCATACTGTTTGGCCGTTTTTTTCATTCAAAGTCAATTTTCTCAAACACCTACACCTCAAACCTTGATTATTTTATACCAACCTGTAGCTTTTGAATAACGCTACGAAATTCTAAAATAAAAAATATGGATAGAGGGGGTTCCAGTCGAGCTAGGGGGGTCCAAGGGGGGAAGAAACAGTTTTTTTTCGTCAAAAACAGTTTTGGACTGAAAATTCTTAACCTACTCGCAAAGTTACCTAAAACCACCAATTTTTAGGTCTCAGTTACGATTTAAAGGCTGGGAATCGTTTGCGACATTTTCGAGCCCACTGCAAGTTGACGATTTTTTCAGGTTTTGGACATTCAAAGTGAATTTTCTCAAAAACCTACCTCTCAAATCTTGAATATTTTATACCAAAATGCAGCTCATGAATAGCGCTACGTAATCCTAAAATAAAAAAATGTCTAGGGGGTTCCAGTCGAGCTGGGGGCTGAAAAGGGGGTGGGGGAAAAATATTTTTTTCAACGAAAACAATTTTGGACTAAAGATTCTTAATCTACTCGAAAATTACCTAAAAGCCCCCAATTTTTAAGTCCCAACCCTTGTCAGTAAGAAAGAAATTCAAGTTGGAAATTTTCGTCCCATAGTTAAGAAAGCCGATTTTCGGGGGTTATATCTCGAGCGTGGAGTGTCGAATTGGGAATTCCTCTGCCGCAGTTGAATAACTCATCAAGTGGTATTAGTGTGCCAACTTACAGCCCTTACGCCAAACTTTCAACTTTGGGTCTGAATAGTACAAAGGGCCAAGACTCGATCGATTGAGACACTGACTCTTAAAATAGCGATTTTTAGACATACTCCTTGCTGAGAAAAACGGGCTAAAAACGCATTTCCAGGTTTGGAGCTTTTTGAAATTTTGTAACCACCCTCTGATCAAGACTCCCCCTCGACCCCCCACCTGATGGAAAACTCCTCCCATCACGCCGGCCTCGATCTGTACGTGTGGTTTAAAGGCACAATTTAAAAAATTATCAAATTTCAAAAAATTCTATCAAAAATTCCAAGATCAATAAACTCGCTTTAATCAACCGTTAATCAAAACACGTTTTTCAGAAATCGAACAATTCCAAATCCCCCCCCCCCCCAATTCTACCGGTTTCACAAAGAAAACTCAGAGTAGCTGAAATTTTAAACAGTAAAATGCGAAGTGTGTCCACACATCATATTAAAAAATCAGCCGATTCGGTCCACAAGCAAAAAACTTCTCAGCTTGCGAAACCGGGCGGGATATGTGAATCACCCTTTAGTTTTTTACCTGTAGCCTTATCAACTGGTTCCACTGGTGCCACAGCTCCATTGACAGCAATTTGTTGAGGCGTTAGAGGAACCCCAATACCCTGCACAGGCATAGGCAAGGAAGAGGAAGGAGAAGAGAGAAGGGAAGGCATAGACATGAACGGTACGCCACCTGTCAGTGCACTCTGCACCCACATAGCCATCGCATTCATATCCCATGGTGCCGCTGCATGAAGCTGTTCACTGTGCAAATTCGGCATTGAAGGGGCCGGCACGATGACCGACGCTTGTGTTTGGCTGATCTGAGGGGGAGTGGGCGTGGTCTGATTGTGATTGTTTGAGGTGTTGGAGTCAGATTCACTTCTGCTGAGCAACTGGTGTTCGCGCAAGGGCAGCGTCTGGAAAGCGCTTGGAGCGCCTTTGCCAATGGGTGGAGAGCGCAGTGCCTGCGTTCGATTGAGCAGTTTGGCGCGCAGCAAACTGCGCATTTTGAGGTTTGGCTCGCTGGACACCTTGCGCAGCTCAAAGTCCCTGCTGTTCTGGCCAGCCGAAGTGCCCAGATGCAGTGGGTAAGGCTCGAAATGAGGCGAACTGGCAGCCACAGTCACTGCGTGGCCTTTTCTGCGCTGTTTGTTTAGAATTGTTGATTTCAGTTTCTCGCGTGTCTGGTCACTTATTGTTGCGCCTGAGCCGCTGTATGAACGGCGCAGCTTGTTAGGTGGTACATTGACATCCGGCTGAGAACCTCCACCTGCACCGGCCACTAGGGCATCGGTGGAGGCGGTACTGGATTGTTGCTGAGCCGACGCTACCTGGTGCTGAAGGTGTTGCATGTAGCGAAAGTGCTGTAAGGCCAGATCGACTTGGGCTTGTTGGAAATGCAACAACAGGTCAGCCTGCTTTTGTTGGTACAACTGTTGCACATATCTTATGTTCTCGTTGTTGTGCGGAGGCGGTTCTGCGCCAGCCATCAGTAACTGATCGGCAGAAATAGAACTGCTCATTCCCAAAGGCGGCACTAACATCGGAAAGACACCACGGCTCTCGCCGCCTGTAGATTCCATTTTTTATCTGAAACGCAGCCTAAGTAGGTAGCTATTTTTTAACAGTTTTCTAAATCTCAGAAAAAATGTATAGTAGACGAAGGATAATAAAATTGTTTCGCCTAAGCAAAGCAATTTTTTAATCATCCTTTTACTCAAATACCTCTTCTTCATCACAGAAATAACAACATGATGAGATGCGCGACGTAACAAACCGAGGCAAAACACCACCTTCGCGGCTGAAAAGGGACGCAACTGTTGCCAGCTGGGTTCGGTCCAAGTCTTTCTTTAGCGCTCGCTCCTCTGATCAATCGCTGATTTTTTATTTATACCGCAGAATCTGAAGTTTGCTGCGACAGCGCAGCAGCTGGCAAAATGTAAATGACGCAGGCGCTACGCTACATGCGCAGTGATAATTTTATATTGTACCGGTACGTAGACCTATCTACTAAAACGAAAACGGAAAACTGTGTTGTGTTAGGTGAAGGGGTAACTAAAGCCAATTCGTGGAGGAAGGAGGCCGATTCCCCCAATCGCCAAGCCCCGACTTTAAAACCGTTGGTTGGTTGGTTTTAACCTGAGGCTTAGACTGCAGCTGCATTTCTATTTTGCACCACTATGGTTGTGTTGAGATAAAAGTTTTTCTTCTTCTTTTTCTTCTTCTTAATCTTTGTTGTTTATGACATTCCAAATCGATCTGAACTTGACTGTTAGACCAAAAGCAAGGCAGGCGTTGTTTTCTGTTTTATTGCATTTCTAAGTTCGGTAGTGGATATGCGTCTCAATAAAACGCATTAACACGCATTTTCTATAAAAGTAAGAATATCAGGGATTGCACGAAAGAGCTTTCACTTTTGATTCGTTTCGGCCTCGTTCGGCGGCGGAAATTCCAAGCTGGCTAGGCTAAGTTAAACGGAGAGGCAAGAAAAACAGAAAACATAGAACACCGCGTCCGCGTCTTGGCCATGGGTAGTTTACGCTATCCGTGTGTCCCGGTGGCCCCGGCACCCGTGGAAGCGGTGTGTTTGTGGGTTGGAGGAAACCAGGCGAGGCGATGGGAAGTAGTCGACACAAAGCTCAACCCAGGCCGTCAAAAGTCAGCAATGGCAAGTAGATAAATGGGAGCCAAACCTTAGTTGTCTTGCACACACCGACAGCAAAATGGGAGGGTTGTTCTTAAGGAGGCTGTCGGACCTTCTTCCTGCTCTATAGCAGTTGGCTATTCCTAGTCCGAAAGGACAAAAAGTTACAACAACAACAACAACAACATGAATCAGATCATTACAAAAATTCTACGCCAAGAGTTTGACAACTGAAAGGAAAGTCTATCATTGATCACTGCTTGGTGATGGGACTGAATGAAGAGGGATTCATTTGTCTGTCGTCTGGTGGTATCTGAATCAGATTCAATGATCGCCACTCTGTCCCAGGCAATCGTGTGACCAGTCAGAGCCACATATTTAGCCAATTCAGATGTGTTCGTTTTGCCTAGACGCACGTATCTTTGGTGATGGTGTTCACTGGAACGAACTGACAGCTTTCGACTGGTTTCCCCGATGTACAACATTGCACGAAGCACACCAAACACGATACACAACACACGTTCTTTTCAATGGTAGCACTGGAGGCGAGCGCTTCATGAGCATACTCTGTAGTGTAGGACAGCTTTTCAAAGCAAAGTCGACTTTCATTCGATTGCGCAGAACACTGGCAACTTTGGGACTGAGATGAGGCACAAACGGAATAGAAACAACATTAACTCGATTTCTTCGAGCTTTGACATTGACAGCCAACCTTTTTGAAACGAAATTGTCAGGGTAACCGTTCTTGAATAGAACAGATAGCAAGTAGTCTTTAGCTTTCGCCACCCCAGCACCAGCATCACGCATTTTCTATGTTATTCGTGCTAAAAAATTAAAAGCAAAACCCTTGCCGACAAAACTTGTCGCTATACGCTGTCTAAATCGTAATGCAACAGCCAGATGATGAATTTGTTCAAAATACTGTTGTTGAATGTATCTGACAAATGCACTAGCATCGCTCAGAAATTATTAGATTTTGTTTTAGATTTGTTTGAAACAGGACTGACAATGTCTGATTATTCCTTATCCCAGATTTCGTATTCCTTATTCGCTATTCGTTATTCCTTATTCCACGCAGGTGTGAACCGGGCTTAAAGCACAGAAAAGGTAGGTACGTAATGCTAGGTATTAGGTATAAACCTAAAAAGCTCAAAATCAGGTCAAAACATGATTTCTATATTCAATAGAACTATGATGAAGTTAGTGGAGTTAGAATTCACGAAATTGGTCATATTTCAAGAAATGTTTTGCATTTTAGTGATCAAATATGTCAGAAATTCATTTTACGGCCCACTGTAAATTTGAGAAAGCAAGAAATTTCAGGCTGTTCTGACTGAAAAAGTAAACAAAAAACGAAAATATGAAACTAGATAAACTTGTTTAATTGTCATTGCCAACCGAAATCAGGCAGCCATCAGGCAGACATGTTAAGTGGGGGGTCGGCGGAATCGACCGGCATGGTGTGCGTTGGACATCCCTATGGACCCAAAGTAAAACCCTAAAACAGTTCCGCCCAACTCCCTCTGGGTAGCCAGCAATGGCCATCCATGGTTCTCTCTGATGGGGCCATTTTCCATAGTAAAACTCCAAAACACCCCTAACGGAAATGGGCGTTTCTCAGGGGGCCGAGTTAGCTGAGACACCTGCTATCCAGCATTCGAAAGCTCACATCATGAGCTTTCAGAATCTGCAATAAAATTTATGGTGATTTTTGTTCTATCAAAAATAATCGATCGCAAAGTATCGATTGATCACGATTTTATCAGTCTTCGGCATCAGACTAAAGTAGCTAAAAAAAGAAAATGAGATGACCAAATTGAGGTTTTCTGGTACGCCAAAAACTCATTGGCGACGCCCATTTACAGCTGCGATCACGTGATCAATCGATAATCGATACTTGATCGATTATCGATTTTTTTCTGTGCAGATGACCCAACTACACAGGCTATGATGTTAGTGGTTTTTTCGGGCATGCCGATTTCAACCATGATGTCGTTTCAGAGCTATAATCGCGTTTTCATTCGATAATCAATATCGATTGATTATCGATTTTTTACTGTGCAAATGATCCAACAGCACAGGCTATGCTTTTATGGTTTCTGGGCATTCCGATTTCAACCATGTTGTCGTTTTAGAGCTATCATTGCAGTACATAATCAATCCATACAGGTAATCGAACTATACTTAGCTTGTGTGTTTTGCTTATTTGCACAGCGTAAAATCGATTGTCAATCGATATCGATTATCGACTATCGAATGAAAACGCGATGATAGCTCTAAAACGACATCATGGTTGAAATCGGCATGCCCAAAAACCACTGACATCATAGCTTATGTGTTTTGCTTATTTGCATAGCAAAAAATCGATAATCAATCGATATCGATTATCGAATGAAAACGCGATTATAGCTCTGAAACGACATCATGGTGGAAATCGGCATGCCCGAAAACCACTGACATTATAGCTTATGTGTTTTGCTTATTTGCACAGCAAAAAATCGATAATCAATCGATATCGATTATCGAATTAAAACGCGATGATAGCTCTAAAACGACAACATGGTTGAAATCGGCATGCCCGAAAACCACTAACATCCTAGCTTTGTACCTTGTTTAGTTGCACAACAAAAAAATCGATAATCAATCGATATCAATTATTGAATTAAAACTCGATGATAGCTCTAAACCGACACAATGGTTGAAATCAGCATGCCCGAAAACCACTGACATCATAGCCTGTGTAGTTGGGTCATCTGCAGTGCAAAAAATCGATAATCGTTCGAATATCAATTATCGATTGATCAAGTGATCGTAGCTGTAAATGGGCGTCGCCAATGAGTTTGGCGTACCATAAAACCTCAATTTGGTCATCCCATTTTCCTTTGTAGCTACTTTAGTCTGATGCTGAAGACTGATAAAATCGTGATCAATCGATATTTTGCGATCGATTATTTTTGATAGAACAAAAATAACCATAAATTTTATTACAGATTCTGAAAGCCCATGATGTGAGCTTTCGAATGCTGGATAGCAGGTGTCTCAGCTAACTCGGCCCCCTGAGAAACGCCCATTTCCGTTAGGGGTGTTTTGGAGTTTTACTATGGAAAATGGCCCCATCAGAGAACCATGGATGGCCATTGCTGGCAACCCAGAGGGAGTTGGGCGGAACTGTTTTAAGGTTTTACTTTGGGGCCATAGGGTCCAACGCACACCATGCCGGCCGATTCCGCCGACCCCCCACTTAACATGTCTGCCCGATCTCGGTTGGCAATGACAAATTTAAAAAGAAGTTCTTAGTTCAGGTACGTAAAGTAAAAGTAGGTAAAATGGAGGCTCCAAAAACTAGATAAACTACTTAGGTACTGTACTTTTCCCGAAATTACAATGTACAGTATACCTAGTTAGCTTTTGCTTTACAGAGGCAGCAGAATTAGAGATTCGGGATCGGCTTCGTGTTAATCGGTTGTCTCGAAATTCGAGGGCTACATGTTCATTATATCAGTGGCGTATCCAGGATTTCGGAAAGAGGGTGTAAAATTTTAAAAGTGACTGGTTGGGCAGCGGCAACGTAAGAAAATTTCGCAAAATTAGCCTTCAGAAACGCCTTTAAAACACACTCCAGGCTTAAAATTAACAGAAATTACAAGTTTTAGTACTTTAAAGTGGCCTGGTTGGGCTTCTGCCCGACCAGGGCGAGAAAATTTTGAAAATTTAGCCTTCAAAAACGCATTTAAAAGGCATTCTGAGCACAAAACACACAGTTTTGGTACATAATTTATTAGTTTCGCTTATTTTTGACAGACTTTCTCTTCCTACCTCCACCGCAAAGGGGGGTGTAGCCACCCTACACCCCCTGGATACGCCACTGCATTATATTGTGGTTAAAAATGTACTTTGCGGTGTTTTGAATCGATTTCAGGCAATTTTTATGCCGTTCGAATACTGTAGTATGTGGTCCTGACACGAAAATAACTTTTTGTCAATTTATGTGGTTGCTGCCGCAAAGAAATTGCGGATAAAATAGGCACTAAGGGTTGTCATGGTCAGGGAATCAATTTCTGACATCGCCATCATCTTGGTTACTGTACTTTGAAGTTTCGGTACGAATAGTGGGTTTTTTTGCGGTTTATGTGTTCTTGTTGTCAGGACTGGCGTGCCATTATACGCTGTGAATTTAATTTTCTTCCAGACTCCTCGATTGATGCCGGTTTCAATACAAACGCGAGATAGAGACTAAGGGTTTTCTCCATAAGCGAATCCATTCCTGACACAGCCAACGTCCCTGGATTACTGTAGATAGCAGTCCCGGCACGAATGGCAATTCACTATTTTGACTACCTCCTTTCTTTGTTGGGCTGTTGAATGAATGCTTTGTAAATCATACGTTCAGCAGAACAGTATTTATTGATAAATCAATGCAACACAACATGCAACAGTTGCTAGTGGGTAGGGTAGGAGCTTGCCAAGGAGGTGACGCAATATTAAAGCAAAGACAGACTGACATCTGTCTTGGGACACTTCGGGGCCCATTCATTTTATTCGCAGAGAAGATTTACAGTAATAGCATCTTTAACTGCGCAAACTAGCGTTACAAGGGAACGTTGCGCAGATTAGGTTACACCACAAAAACCAGAATTCATTTAATTTTGAGGTGGACTTTAGTTCGAAAGGACAAAAAGTTACAACAACAATGTTGTTCTATGTACATTGTATGTTGGTCTGGCAAGAGTATTCCATGTTTGAGCTGGTGGTGCATGTAATGCAATAGCCGTTTAGTATGGTCATCACCTAACCCAATTATCCGCATCGTGGGCAAGAATGCCGAGAAACGACACACTGAAGGGTAAGCGGATGGGAGGAGGAAGGTAGGTGTTGGGACGAAGGTGTGTGTGATTTGCATGGGGCAGTGGCCGGTCGATAAAGTGGTATTGTGTCTGTTGCATTTAGCGACGAGTGGGTCGGGATTAGCATTGAGAAATGCCTTCTGTGGACGCGCGCGTTGGGCCGGCCAGGCCGCAGTCGGACAGCCAAACCAAGAGCGTAATATAAGGCCGCGCCAAGTAGGGTGGATCGATTTATTTTGCTGGAATTAGAAGCTATCTGGCTGGATTTGTAGCTAAGAGCAGATAGGAAATGGCTTCACAATGAACTGATGTGTTGGCAACGCAACTGCCATACATGAATGAGGAGTGCATCCACCGGTGAGTTAGAGTGCATCATCTGCTAATGATGGCCAAGCACCGTTACCAGGCAGCCATTAAACTCCTGTCGGCTGATTAAGGCAGTCCGTATGCAGGTAAGCCACTAATCACAGCTAACTGGCCGGCCACCAATCAATGCTTACTTGTTTTCCTATCGGCAGCGTCAAGTCGTCTGGCCGTGGAAATCAAGTTTGCGCGCTAATTTGTAGGCCGCGCTCAAAAAGGACTGCCGCCGACCGACCGACCGTGGGCTGTCCGCTGCCGGAGGTGCGCTCTCCTCCACCTTAAAAGTATAGTAGACGCTGATTGAACTGCGCTCGGCAGCTAATTAGCAAAAAATATATGGTCTGACGGCCCCAATTATCAATCAAATTCTGGTTGACTGCTCTTGGTAGTTAGCGCCGCCTGCCCGCCCCTCGCACGGCCGTCAGCCACTACTACAACTACTGACTGCCGTTCGCTCCAGCCATGAAGGTGCGCCTGCTTCGTGCTTACAAGTGCAGCTGAAAGCCGACACTGCTCTGTTTGTCGGCCCTAATCATGGATTTGCTTTTAGACCAACTGCCATCCACTGGAATGCACTAGAAGGAGGCGGCGGCTGCGCTATGCGACTGTTGCAGAAGGACAAGCCACCCTCCTGGCTGAAAAGTTGGCGTTGGCCTCCCTCCAACATCAGTTCCTGGCCGCCCACTGACGTCTTGCACGTCGAACATTGGCCCCCGCGTCGAGCCAGTCTCCAGGACTTGGGCGAGCAACTCGATACTGCCACTGTGACCACAGTGATGACCACTCAGGCGATGGACTCTGCAGATATCCTCTTCTCCATCCACAACATCCCCGTCACTTCCGAGCGGCTGCTCTACGCCTGCATCGTGCTGGTGGTGACCGTGCTGCTCATCACCAGCTCCATCATCACCATTGCCGTGATCGCCAGTTCAGAGTCGTTGAGAGACATCGTCAGTTGCTACTTGGTCTCACTGTCCATCTCTGACCTCATCTGCGGAACCTTCATCACCCCGTTCAGCATCTATGCTGCTCTCGACCAGCAGTGGCACTTCGGAGGCGACAACAGCTTTCTCTGCAAGGTCGAGGCCTACATGGAGATCTTGGTCTTCTCCTCCATGGTCTATGTCTTCATGTGGCTCGGGGTCGACCGGTATGCGGCGCTGCACAAGCCGGGTCGGTACGACGCCGAGCACACTTTCACTCGCTGCAAGTGCTGGATCATGTTCACTTGGATCACCAGCTCACTGCTCAGCTGTCCGATCTTGGCGGCGGAGATGAGGGCGCGCTACTACCCCGAGGCGTTGCTCTGCGTACTGGACTGGAGCGCCACCAAGGCCTACAGCTCAGCGCTGGCCTGTCTGGTGCTGCTGCCAAGTCTGATCAGCGTCTGCTACACTTACCACTACATATTCAGCAGCATGAACCACCAGGAGCGCCTGGAGGACACGCAGAAGACGCTGCTCGACACCGACCACTCGTTCATGATGACCTTCTTCGTCATTCTTGCCTTCGCTCTCAGTTGGCTGCCGTGGTTCGGGCTCAAGACCTACCTGGCCGTCGCCGACCGGTCGTTGAGTGTGGCGCCGCTGCACTTCAGTCTCATGTGGCTGGCGATCGGCGGTGGCGTCTGGAAATTGCTCATCTACCTGTTTATCAGTTCAGAGTTTCGCAAGGGCCTCGTGGCCTTCTGTCAGATCCTCTGTTGTTGCTGCTGCCAGTCGGACAAGGACAAGCGCCAGTCGCAGTACCAGAGTCTGGCGGCACAGCGACAGAGGTATTTATAGCAAGAAATGCCCGTTGACTTTCAGTGCGTGATTATGCAAGCAGGCCGAGGAGACTTGTAACAAATGATGCTAGTCCGGGCAGTGCGTAGTGGCACTTTTATGGCTCGTTTGTTTCGTTTGGCACTTTAGCGTTGCGTTTGTAATGAAAGTTGAATGAGAACCGAGAGCCGCTCGGCCGGCAGTCATGAAATTTTGATGCCGGCGCGGCAAATTGCTCCGATGTGCCCGGAAAACACGCCAGCACATAGTTGATATGCATTGATTGGCTTGGTCCCTCTAAATATCGACTAGTAGCTTTTCGGTTGTTTCTCTTTGTTCTTCTTGTTGGTATAAAGACAGCACGACTACAAGCAAATGGTGCCAGTTAACAGTGCGCTTTGTTTTGTGCTATTGATTGGGCCTGCCAAGGCCGCCCGACCACGGACTGACTGGCCGCGCCAGCTCGCTTCAACTCGATTAGGCCCCAGAGCTTGTTTATGAGCCACACACAACACTTGGCCCCGGCCAATGCTCCGCCATAAACCAAATGAACCTGCCAGATCAGCTTCCCCATCCACAAATTAAATCCAGCCACTTTTGCCTCTCAAAGCCATAACCCCCTCATTCTCTACTCCTATTAGCTCTAATTCCGCTAGACACACGCCATTCAGCTCTGGGCTAAGATTTCTAAACGCTAGACGCCTAAAAACTGAAGCTTGAATAGGTACGCTACGCAGCCAGCTTAACTGACCGAGATCTGGGAAAATGCACAACAATAGGGTTCAGTGTCTAACTTGCATAATATTTTGAAGGCCAACTGAATACATAGTTCTAGCAAGAAATCTAAAATCATATTGCTCAGATTTTGTTTCTCTTTCTAAGAAAAATCCGACGTACAAAACAACAGTGCATGGAAATGGAACGTAATTCTGCGGGAACTTCTGGACTTTGTTTTATGCTAACCGCATTTATAAGCGGTTGTAGTTTGAAAAGACGGGCGAATTTATCTCGTTTTGTTGACAATTTAGTCGAAAAGAAAGAAAAGTTTCTGTCCAAAGCTTGAAAGGAAAAGACGCATCCTACATATAAAAGAACGATTTATAGGCCATTTAATAATGCCTGTTAGTACAGTGTACATTTTGTATTCACAAAAATTTTCATCCGTTAAGAGTTAGCTGCAAGGTGGCGCTGTGATCGTTTTCATGCGATGGATGTGGCTGTCGATCGAGCGACTCATTCAACGCTTTTTTCCGTCGTCTCTGATTGGCCAACGACCAGCTAGCTCCGCCTTCATCGACCGACGGTACTGTTGCGTTCAGCTAAAATTTTATTCTTGGAACTGTTCGTTTGTTACTGTTTTTGAAGCAACAAAAGTGTACTTTAAGTAATCATTATTTTTAAATTTAGATAATTATTACTTTGTTCTATTACTGTAAGGTTTTCTGTTTGTTAAGCTGAGAATTGCTTGTTTGAAACCATTTAGGTAATAAAAAATATAAATAATAAAGTCGAAACGATTATTAGATATTTGTGAGCTGTGGTGATGTGATAAATTTTTAATTTTTTAGGCTCTGGATAGACTAGAGACAAGCAAGCAAATTGATTAAATTGACCTAATTAATTAACAGATCATTTTGGCGTTCCAAAGTCTATAAACAACAACGTTCTTTTTTTATCTCGATTAGTGTTTGATTGAGTGTTGCCAGATAAAAATGGTCTGTGTCGCAAAAAACCGGTTCTTGTTATTTGGTACTGACCGTGTTTTCTGCCTAAGTGTCCTCTCTCGTCCTACCAACGTAGTTTCCTAGCCATGTTTTACCGAGAGAACATTCTCTTTCTTGCAATGCATAATGTTCTAGGGCTAAGTAGGTAGTGACATGGCCCGTGGTAGTGATCAAGAAGGTGTTCTTGGTAATGATGCAAGCGTAATCCGGTATTACCGGATAACCGGTCAAAACAGTACCCGGTATGCGCCCGCTTTATTTTGGATACCGGATAACCAAGAGTGTCGCATTTCTCGAGATTTCGGGCGTAGTTTTAGTTTCGCATGCAGATTGGCGCCATTTTTGTACTTACTGCAGCCAAGAATAAATAACACCAAGAATGCTCCACTGGGTGGCTCGGCCGTAGTCAGCTGAGCGATGCGTATCAACCAATCGCGCCTACGTATGCGCGAACGGAACCGCGTTAGCTGCATACCCCTGCAGAAGGTTATTTCAGGCTTTTTTTGTGAATTCTCCAGAGTAGAGCCTGACCTGATAGTTTCGTTAGAATCCTATGAACGCTTGGTTTAGGATGCGATTTGGAACGTTTGCAAGCCAAGAAACGCTACTATAGGGGCGCTTTGATAATGTTTGTTTTGCTCACTGTTCAAGGAGTGGGGTG
>JASANB010007582.1:0-21626 GCA_030248155.1 Sabatieria punctata | reverse complement strand
TATTTCCCTTCCCTTCTTTCGAGGAGGCGATTTGTGACATTGGAAAACCGCAACAGTTGGTGTACCATCGTGTACCACAGCGTACCGCACGTCTCCACCGTTTCCGTTTTTCAGGGGAGGCGATTTGCATACGCGCCGATTTGTGCCCGCCCGTTTAATTCATAACTTCTCGTTTCTTTGCTTCTCTTTCAATTGCTTCTCTAGTCTAGCTAACGTTGCACAGATAGATAACCAGATCAGAGAATCTACCTAATGTAGGGATGGCCAAAGCACGTGCGCGCGGCGCGGAATAGAAAATACAAAAACACAGCCAAAAAGTGGTCCAAAATGGTTTTTGCAACTTCAAACGCAAATGCTTTTTTGTGTTCCGTTATTGATAGGAGGATGTGATGTATTTATATGAAACAAAGTGTGAGCTATCGAATAAGATGCATATTGAATCATAATTCGGCCGTTAAAGAGCATTTTTCTCTCGAAAACTGAATTCGTCGTTTTTCAATGTCTATTTTCTGCTAAAAGGAGACTTGATTCAAATTTTGTTCAACCGGTTTTAAAATCACCGCAACTCGTTACCTATATAGCACCGCTTTTTTTCTTTCCGCACTTTGGCATGGTCCCCACAAATTTGATTCTTCCTTAACTACTGAAAATCGGCTTTTTCGTGGATTTTTTTCATGTTTCTCGTTCTTGTGAAAAAACGACGAATTCGGCGAAAGATGTTCAATCGGTTCCGTATACAGTAGACTTCAGGCTTTCGACTGATATAAGAATTGGCTCTCTGCTGTTTGTCGTTAACCCCACAAACGGTGTTGAAGTTTCTGCAACCCTTAATTTTTGCCATTTCTGGTTTTTATTGTACCCAACAATTCCAACCATACTTTTTTGCATTAATTTAGCTGTGCGACGAATATTCACATCTTTATAGTAGATTTTAAACAATCAATTTGGTTGCACCTTCGTAACTCGCGCCATTGAAAATCAGCCACGGCTGGGACGGCGACCAAGTTATAAACACTAATTTACGCGATTTAACCCACGCGGCTGTTTTGAACCCGCATTTCTCCAATTCTTCATGAAATTAAGTGCGGTTTTTGGCGTAAATAATCGCGTCAGGTCATGCTTTGTTGTTTTAGCATAAATTTTTCCGTGTAGATCCAGTTATTCAAATCTGCCGCCCATAAATAAAAATGGTACCAAGTGCGCCATACAAAAGTTCTTCGCAGACGAATGATTTTAGATCGCATTTTTCTAATTTTTCATGGAATCAATTGCGGTTTTTTGCGTATATTATCGCATCCGGTCATGTTATCGGCGGTTTTAGCATAATTGTTTTGCTGTAGCGTGAATTTTTGAAAACCATTGGCCATACCTACCTAATGTACTTAAACGTTCTTGTTCTTAGAATTGAACCCTTGCCTTGTTGGCGGTGTAGCTGATGAAAGAAATGTGTTAAGAGTCGTTCTCTGGTCAGATCGCGTTTTGGTCCTTTGCCCTATTCAGACCCAAAATTGAAACTTTGAGCTAGAGAGCTGTAAGTTGGTACACTAATAGATACTTATGAGTTATCTTTCAGCTGCAAAGGATTAATGGATCTGACGCTCCTGTCCTGAGATATAGTCTTCCGAAAATCGGTCTGCTTAACTATGGGACCAAAATTTCAAACTCGAATTTCTCACTTCACACTCGGAATTCGGACCTAAAAATTGGGGGTTTTAGAGTACTTTTAGACTGCTTTAAGAAACTTTCGTCAAATTTTCGTTTTCAGAAAAAAAATTTTTTTTCGCCCCCTTTGCGCCCCCCTAGCTCGTCTGGAACCCCCCCCAACCCAGTTTTTTTTATTTCAGAAAAATGTTGCGCTATCAATTACCTACCGTTTGGTGTGAAGCATTGTTTGCTCAGACCCGAAAAACGTGAGAAAATTGAGGTCAAACATGTCCCGGTCGCAAAATTTTCGCACTTTTCTCAGGTCAAATATTTCCAAGTCCGGTTTTCCACCTACTAGTACGAATTCGGACTTAAAAATTGGGGGTTTTAGAGTACTTTTGGACTGCTTTAAGAAACTTTTCTCAAATTTACGTTTTCAGAAAAAAAATTTTTTTCGCCCCTTTTGCGCCCCACTAGCTCGTCTGGAACCCCCCAACCCAGTTTTTTTTATTTCAGAAAAATGTTGCGCTATCAATTACCTACCGTTTGGTGTGAAGCATTGTTTGCTCAGACCCGAAAAACGTGAGAAAATTGAGGTCAAACATGTCCCGGTCGCAAAATTTTCGCACTTTTCTCAGGTCAAATATTTCCAAGTCCGGTTTTCCACCTACTAGTACGAATTCGGACTTAAAAATTGGGGGTTTTAGAGTACTTTTAGACTGCTTTAAGAAACTTTTCTCAAATTTACGTTTTCAGAAAAAAAATTTTTTTCGCCCCCTTTGCGCCCCCCTAGCTCGTCTGGAACCCCCCAACCCAGTTTTGGCGGTTCCAGACGAGCCAGTGGGGCGCAAAAGGGGCGAAAAAAAATTTTTTTTCTGAAAACGAAAATTTAACAAAAATTTCTTAAAGCAGTCTAAAAGTACTCTAAAACCCCCAATTTTTAAGTCCGAATTCGTACTAGTAGGTGGAAAACCGGACTTGGAAATATTTGACCTGAGAAAAGTGCGAAAATTTTGCGACCGGGACATGTTTGACCTCAATTTTCTCACATTTTTCGGGTCTGAGCAAACAATGCTTCACACCAAACGGTAGGTAATTGATAGCGCAACATTTTTCTGAAATAAAAAAAACTGGGTTGGGGGGTTCCAGACGAGCTAGGGGGGCGCAAAGGGGGCGAAAAAATGTTTTTTCTGAAAACGTAAATTTGAGAAAAGTTTCTTAAAGCAGTCTAAAAGTACTCTAAAACCCCCAATTTTTAAGTCCGAATTCGTACTAGTAGGTGGAAAACCGGACTTGGAAATATTTGACCTGAGAAAAGTGCGAAAATTTTGCGACCGGGACATGTTTGACCTCAATTTTCTCACGTTTTTCGGGTCTGAGCAAACAATGCTTCACACCAAACGGTAGGTAATTGATAGCGCAACATTTTTCTGAAATAAAAAAACTGGGTAGGGGGGGTTCCAGACGAGCTAGGGGGGCGCAAAAGGGGCGAAAAAATTTTTTTTCTGAAAACGTAAATTTGAGAAAAGTTTCTTAAAGCAGTCCAAAAGTACTCTAAAACCCCCAATTTTTAAGTCCGAATTCGTACTAGTAGGTGGAAAACCGGACTTGGAAATATTTGACCTGAGAAAAGTGCGAAAATTTTGCGACCGGGACATGTTTGACCTCAATTTCCTCACGTTTTTCGGGTCTGAGCAAACAATGCTTCACACCAAACGGTAGGTAATTGATAGCGCAACATTTTTCTGAAATAAAAAAAACTGGGTAGGGGGGTTCCAGACGAGCTAGGGGGGCGCAAATGGGGCGAAAAAAAATTTTTTTCTGAAAACGAAAATTTGACGAAAGTTTCTTAAAGCAGTCTAAAAGTACTCTAAAACCCCCAATTTTTAGGTCCGAATTCGGAGTATGAAGCGAGAAATTCGAGTTTGAAATTTTGGTCCCATAGTTAAGCAGACCGATTTTCGGAAGGCTATATCTCAGGACAGGAGCGTCAGATCCACTAATCCTTTGCAGCTGAAAGATAACTCATAAGTATGTATTAGTGTGCCAACTTACAGCTCTCTAGCTCAAACTTTCAATTTTGGGGTCTGAATACTGAAACTCGATCGGTTCAGAGAACGACTCTTAAATACGGCAGTTAGTAGTTTACGCACCGTTCGCTTCGCACCGTCACGCACCGTTCGCACCAGCAGCGACCCCAATTGGGCGCCGATCTTTCGGAACGGTGAATTTGCTTAGATCGATCAGAGAACCGTTCTATTTCAGCTTGCATTAACAAATTACGAGTTTTGGTGGAAAAGTAGCTGGAAAATCAGCTTGTATTAAAATTTCAAAAGAAAAAAGCGAAAATAGTCCCGTGTGTCACCGCGGCCCCGGCACCCATGGAAGCGGTGTGTTTGTGGGTTCGAAACCTGTTGAGGCGATGGGAAGTTGTCAACACAAAGCCCAACCCAGGCCGTCGAATGTCAGAAATGGCAAGTAGATATAAATGGGGACAAAACCGGCGCTGTCTTGCACCAATGCATGTACTAGGGGGTTTGGAGGTTCCCCCTGGTGGAAAAGCCAACCCCCCTGACTCCCCCGAGACAGGTTACGGCCCCCCATACATGTAACAGGGGGGTCTGGGGGGTCTGCCCCCACCCGACTTTGGCCAGACCAGACATGGGCTAGCATTTCAGCTGATGGGGGGTAGAATTTTCAATTCCTGAGGTCGGCTGAGGGGGGTAGGAGCGCCTGATGGGGGGCTGAGGGGGTGGTAAGCCAAAAAGTCCGATTTTTGGCGAAAATCAGGGTTTTTTGGCTTATTTTTCATTAAAATAAGTTAAAATAAGCTATTCTGAGCTCATTTACGCCTATTCCAGGCATATTTTTATCATAATTTTCTACACAAAATTCTTCCCAAAAAATTCCTGATGGGGGGTAGCGGCCGGCTGATGGGGGTAGATCAGAGCCTGATGGGGGGCCAACCCCCCTCAGCCCCCCTTTGCCCATGTCTGGGCCAGACCCCCCGGATGGGACCCCCCCGAGACGATTTTGCCGACCCCCCCTCCGATTTTTCTGGCAAGTAAATTTCTGAGCAAATTTTTGCAATTTTTTACAATTTCAGACACAAAAATTGCCAAAATCGCCTGCAAAACAGCACTTTTTAGCTGTATTTCAGCCTAAATTAGCGATTTTGACGATTTTTAGCCCAAAAATTGCGATTTTTTTCGGTTTTTGAGCGTTTTTTAGTGCCCTACCCCCCTCCCAAAATTTTGGCTCAGAACCCCCGGCCGGCGCCAGACCCCCCAACCCCCTCCCCATCGGCGGATGACCTGTTACATGTATGCGGCCCCCGACCCAAAAATACAAGTACTAGTAGTGGCTCCAGTACTAACAAACTGGCTCAGAAATCACTAAAATTGGCTTGAAAAGCCTTTGGAAACCGAATTTGGCGTTTCCACTGCTGATATTTAAGAGAAATCGGTGTTTTTGGAAGCCCTTTTTGTCATTTTTTGTTTGTTTTTAGCTCTAAAACGCTATTTGGCAGCTTAAAATAGCGATTTTTACCGTCCTTACTGAAAAAAACGTGCTAAAAAACGCATTTCCAGGCGTTTTGGAGCTTTTTGAAATGTTGGACCCCCTCTGGGCGAAACCCCCTTCGACCCCCACCTGAGGAAACCCCCCTACCACCCCTCCCCAAGGTCGGCCCGGAGCTGTTACATGTATGCTTGCACCCAACAACAGCAAAACGGGAGGGTTGTTGTTAAGGAGGCTGCCGGACCTTCTCTCTCTCAAGAAAGGACAAAAAGTTACAACACAAAACAACAATTTGACAGGACATACAATGCAGCGGAACCACTGACAGCATCACCAATATCGAGTTTGTCCTTTGTCTCAGCTGTGAACATTTGGATTGTTAGTTTAATGGTTGCTCCATCAGCTGAACCCATCAGGTCCAATTTTTCGGCCAATCATTTTCCATTTTGGTACTATGTCAATCAGAAAAGGCGATGTTTTTGGTGCCGAGATGAAACGTTTTTGCCTGACGAAATTGAGACGTTTACAATGGGTGTAAAGTTTTGGTGAATTTTGTTATTGTACCCTGGTTTTTGAAACAACCAAACACCTTTCCTTTCCCAGAGCCGATCCTATACAGCTGTACATACATGGTGCATTATATGGTAAATTCGCTTTTCCAATGATAACAGCAGCTTTGAAAGGATTTTTATACATACTGTAGATTCTCGGGAAGAGAATCAGAAGAGAACTAAGCAACAAAAGCACTGCACTACAGCAACTGTGCGGAGATGCACCACAGCTAACAGAAAGAAGCTAATACGATGCAAGCATCACAGAAAAAGCAACTGCACTAAATGACCAGAAAGCTGCTACTAACTAACACCGAATCTCTGGGGTGTGCAAAAATTACGTAATGACAAGAGGGGGAGGGAGGTTGGCCAAGTGACTACTAATCTAATCATTACGGTGGGTTGGCGACTTCGGGAGACGCCCAGTTCGCCGCGACCGGTTCGCCGCGCCCAGTTTGCCGCGGCCGGTTTGCCGCGAGCCGGTTCGCCGCAGGGTTATACCGCCGCGGACCGGTTCGCCGCAGGTAATAATTTTTGAATTCGGTTTAGCAAGCGTACATATACTGTGGCAGCTTATAAATAAGAAGTTATTTTTGAAGATTAGTCTTGTAACTAACCGGTAAGACTACCCGGAAGCGCGGGACGGTCAACAGACAACAGAGCCTAATACGCCCCACGCTACCACCTGTGCAGCCAGTAACAGACAAGCCTGGCGCTGCAAGGTGGAGCGACGTCTGGAGCAGGACGTGCGCCCCGGGGGCTGTAGTCATGGGCTATAAGGCGCGTCCAACTCCTCATTGGCTGATAAGACCACTGCCTCCGACGACCACAGGTGGGTGAGAGGAGTGAGTGAGCGCGTTTAGAAGTTCAGCTGGCACACGCGCCACATGCCTTGCCTACTTGCCATCGACTCCCCTTTGCGACAAACACTAGTTGCGTCAAGGAGGTGAACGTCTGCAGTCGCCTCGCTACACACGCACACAGCAGTCGGTGGCCTAACCACTCGACCGACTGTTCTGGCGCAACAAACATTTATACCCGCCCTGTTAACCTCTCTCTAATAGTCTAGTCCAAATATTCATTTTCTTCAATTTTCATAGAATTGGGGACGTTAATGTTCTTTGTACGTAAATTATACTATCAGACATGGGAAAAGGGGGCTGAGGGAGGGATGGTCCCCCTCATGCTCTTACCTACCCCTCAAGCCGCCTGCCCGTCACTACCCTTTCGGAATTTTTGAAAGAACATAATACAGACTCAAGGCAGTTACGACAAAAATGTGCTTAGATATTGGTGTAAATGGGCTTAAAATAGCCTACGTATTTAACGAAAAATATGCCAAAAATTGTTGATTTTAGTATAAAAACTGGGACTTTGGTTTATCAGCCGCGTTTGAAAATTCACGAGTATGCATACCTTGTCATGTCTGATAGTAACAAAAAGACTTAAACCAAACGATGACCACAGCACCACTTCGATGCGTTGACACGGTTAACACGATCCGCTAACACCATATATTCACATGATCTGCTAACACGTGTTAGCAGATCGTGTTAACCGTGTCGGCACTGAGACCGACTCCAGCGTGTTAGCACATCGCTAACACTATTAACACGATATGCGTACAGGATTTGCTAACACGTGTAAGCAGATCCTGTTAACCATGCCGACAGAGTCGTTTTTCCTGCGACAGTACAAGTACGCTTGCTAAACCGAATTTAAAAATTATTATCTGCGGCGAACCGGTCCGCGGCGGAATAACCCTGCGGCGAACTGGCTCGCGGCAAACCGGCCGCGGCAAACCGGGCGCGGCGAACCGGTCGCGGCGAACTGACCCCAACCCGGCGACTTCATTGCGTAATTTTTTTAAAGTGCGGAAATCACTGAAGTGGTCATAATTTTAATTGATTTTTTTCACGTACAATGCATGTACATGTAGTCACGATGCTTAAAAGATTCAATGCACCCAGCTACTTTTCCACCAAAACGCGTAATTTGTTAATGCAAGCTGAAAATAGAACGGTTCTCTGATCGATCTAAGCAAATTCACCACTCCGAAAGACCGGCGCCCAATTGGGGTCGCTGCTGGTGCGTAACGGTGCGTACGGTTTGGGGTCACATTTGTCCTGTGCGTTATTGGGTTCACTCGGACCTAATTGGCAATTCTTTGCTAGCAGATAAGCAAATTTGGTCCGGCCGGGCAGTTCAGCGGTAAAATGGATGTTGCAGTTAGATCGCGCACCCAGTGCCTGTTTTTGTTTTGAAAAACAGACACAGACCTCCGGTGCGTAGCCTATACTGTTGCGTATCTACGTAGGGTTCTTTTATTATTGGAAAACAGGCACTTCGGAGCGTGTTCCAAAACCAAGCCTGTACCGATTTAGCTCCACATAAAAAGGTATTGGCCTCTCCCATAGTGTTGTCAGGCTTTTTTTTTAAAATAGCTTTTTGAAAGCCCATTTCGAAACTTTTTAAAAGCCCATTCATTTCACGGTATTGAAATTTTGTGGGGAAATCGCTGAATTTAGCCTCAGATATAGCAGTGTGTTCTATCAATTTCATTCCTATTATAAGTCTGAAAATAGGTTTTGAAGGGCAGCAGCCACACTCTGAGCAATGCTGCAGGTAGAATATCGACTCTCAGGCTGTAACACTATTTTTGTACCAAAGTATCAGCTTTTGTATTTAAAGTTGCTTCTGATGCATCCTTGCATCTCCTCAAGGAAAAATTTTGAAAGAAATTTTATAAAAAAGCTGTTTTTGGTCATCAAAAGTTTTTGCTCTGTCGTTATCTCTCAAGAATTACTTCTAGCATTGTGCGCTATTTGCTTATGTTCTGTTATGTTTTTTTTATGTAGAGGATCACTGCTACACGATTACTGATGGGTAATCATTTTATATAGGACCCTATTTGTAGGGAACGAAATTCTGTGTTTGGCTACGTGGCCTGTCATACGATGTCATTGGCTAAACGTCTTCATCTGCCCCAGTTGAGTAGAGACGCTGTAGAAGATGCCGAGTTTGCAAAACGAGAGTTATTCGCGGAACCGAGCTCCGAGACGCCTTGGGTTGGTCTGCCAGCAAACATTTCGGTAAGCTGTTTTATGAGTTTCGCTTTATTTCTACACAGTCTGACCTAAAACGTCTAATGCCCCATTCGGAACTTTGCGACAGTGAAACGACCGGATCCCGATTTTTGGCTCAGATGGGAATCGGAACTAGAACTCAAGCAGAGTTACGAATGGAATCCAAATCGGAAAATTTCCAAAAATATGACTAAATTTAGACTAACCCGTATTTTACCAAATTTTATAGTTAACTGCAAGCATGCCATACCGGCCTACCCTTTATAATTACATCTCAAGAACACAATTGTCAAAACAGTAACATTTGTATAAAAACCGCACCAATCAAGAACTGGAATTGCTCAGCACAAGGAAGTTGCATGCAAGAAATGGTTTTCGGTTTCCCAGAAATCTAACAAATAGTTGTGATGAAGTTCGGAGACCTGACTTTGTAAGCAAAATCGGAATGGGAACATATGATGCGGTCGTTCCGTACCAGCTGGGTGCGCTACTGTGTAAATTGTTGCAGCCGAAACAATTTGTCGATCAGCACTTCGGACGCAATGCTCGCGCTAAACTGCAACTGGCGAAAGGAACCACAACCTTAGCATTTGTCTATGAACCGAAGACCGATCAAGATGCAGGTGGAATAGTTGTAGCGGTCGATTCGCGAGCTACGTCGGGCTCTCACATCGGTAAATGGTCTTTCTTTAAACTGCAACGTCACATCATCGAAGACTGTAGATATGCTTGCACGCAGATTTTGGCTTGATCGTTGAACCTTATAAAGCGGCTAAGCAATTGTAAAAAGATTATCGCTGGGGACAGACAGCTTCTAGGCCTATTGTACTAACTGTGCAGGAAACCATAGTTCCATCTTTGATTTACGGTCGAAAACGTGGATGTGCTGAAACCCGGGTTGCCTCTGGTATGCAGTTCAGTATAATGTACGTCAAGAAGTACAGAAGCGAGCACACATTGGCTATCTTTTCGGCTGAGAGGGGTGGTAAATAGCGATCGACCGTAATTCCGGTTCCGGTCCCGGCCGGAACTGGTGGTTCCGGTTCCGGTTCGGTTCCGGTGAAAAAGGGTACCGGAACCGGAACTTTTTCATTCACTATTTTCGATGGATATTCAGTTACATCAAGTATTATTGCGTCGGTTTAATAAAGTGCGCAGCTCAGTGGGGGCACTAGAATTTGCATGAATGGGGGAAAGCTTGATTTTCCGTCAACTCCAGTCGATACTGTTGCTAAAGTGACTCCTGAAAGAGCAGACGGAACCGGTTTTTTCTCAGATGCGATTGACCTGTCTCCACATATGGTGTCTCCACATACTTGGGCGCTCCTATCGGAACGGTTGCCAGTGAAAGAACCTTTAAGGCAGCTAAAAACATCTCCGAAGGTGACAGATCAAAGCTGAAACCTGAAAATGTTGAAAAGCTTCTCTTTCTGATAACGTGGGCACATATCTGCCTACTTCGTTTGTATATGTATATGTATATATACAAATGCACATTAGTTTGTATATGTATATGTATATACAAACAAAATTTCAATATTGCATATTTTTTGTATATTTGTATATTAAGAATATTATAAATTTTCTGCTGGAAAGCATGATTTCGACAAACCAGGTCGTTGAGCGTGCCTACTGTTCTATTTTTCGTTTCAAACAGCAAAACTCATTGCGAAATACTTCTAAAACGAAGATGAATAATATTTGGTCTTAATGCAGACGAGGCTAAACCGCAAATTTAAGAAATTCTTCTGGAAAAGTTGAAGACATAGGCTCAAAATACAAAAACACCCGAAGAAACTGTAAAAATATCTCAATTACAGTACGAAAGTGGCCAAAATGTGCTAAACTACTTACTGCAAAAATATACAAATGAAAATATACAAACCGTTTGTACATCAAGTCTGTTTGTATATGTATATTGAATATTGCATCAACAGTCCCTTTGTATATGTATATGTACATGTATATCCAAAACAGTTGTATATATATACAAATTTGTATATGTATATTTGAATATACAAACCCACACTACTTTCTGAAGTACAATTTGCGTGCTCTTGACTACTGTTATTGAAAAGTCTGTATTCTGTTGTTGATTTGAACTTCTGCTGATGTTTATAACAGGAATTTGTGCACGACGTGCCTATAAATACGTTTCTATAAATTTTGGACCAAATATTGAAAAAGTTCCGGTTCCGGTTCCGGCCGGAACTGGGTGGTTCCGGTTCCGGTGCAAATTTTGGTTCCGGTCGATCGCTAGTGGTAAATTTTTAAATCCTGAGTGTGGCTGGGGGAGCGGCGGCTGATAGGGGGTTAAGGGAATGGGTAACTTTATGTAACTTTTTGTAACTTTACTATCTTGCGCAAACAATCTGTGAAGTGAAAAAATCATACATGTAACAGGGGAGTCTGCCTACACCGACTTAGGCCAGCGCCCCCTTCCCGAATAGGGACCCCGTGACGATTTTTCCGACCGCCTCTCCAATTTTTTTGGCAAGTAATTTTTTGAGCAAATTTTTGCGATTTTTTTGCAATTTCAGACACTAAAATGCCAAAGTCGCCTGCAAAACAGCACTTTTTATTTGTATTTGAGCCCAAATTAGCGATTTTTGACGATTTTTAGCCGAAAAAATTGCGATTTTTGAGCGTTTTAGTGACCAACCCCTTCCCAATATTTGGGCTCAGACACTCAACTCCCCCTCCCCTTCCGCGGATGACCTGTTACTTGTATGGAAGAAATCGCTTACGATTTTTTCCGACCCCCTTCCGATATTTCTGGAAGTAATTTTTTGAGCAAATTTTTACATTTTTAGAGTTTTCGACACTAAAATTGTTAAAATCGCCTGTAAAACAGCACATTTTAGCTGTATTTGAGCCAAAATTAACCATTTTTTTACGATTTTTAGCCCAAAATTTCGATTTTTCGATTTGTCTGCGTCTGTGGTGTATTGGTGAGTTTCTCGGCTCCCATGCACGCGGCGTATGGCACGTAGCGGGTTCGAGTTCGCCTCGGCTCATTCTGATTGTCTCGCATGTGGCCCATCTGGGTTATTACTGGATTGTATCTGGTGTACATGTGCGTTGTATAAAGTTATTTATTGCGATTTTTTAGCGTTTTTAGTGCCCAACTACCTCCTCTAGATTTTTTGTGCTCAGACCCGCCGCCGGCGCCAGACCGCCCTACCCGTTTTACCAAGTTGTTGGTGTCGGTCGTTGAGTAAACTTCAACTTCAACCCGTCGGCGGATGACATGTTACATGTATAGCTTTAAGGATTGTCCGGTCAGCACTGAACCTAGGCGCACACCTAATACGTGTCTGTTATTCTATTTATTGTATAATTGTTGCTTTTAGGATCAAAGTCGGTCATGAAAATTCTTGACATTTCTGATTCAATGGTTGCAACGATGGCTGGAGGAGCTGCAGACTGTCAGTTTTGGGTTCGGTTCTTGTCAAAATATTGCAGGTATCAATCAGTTTGTTTGATAATTTTGCCTGTTTTTTTGTTATTTAATTCAGAATATTGTTTTTTCTTAAAAGACACGTTGCACCTCATAATTAAATAGATTCCTACAGCGAAGGGCTAACTTCAAGAGGGTTTACTGGCGACACACACGCTCGATTTGTTCACCAGTAAAGTCTCATTAGCATCCAGCAGTAGGAATCTGATTTTTTTAGTAGTTAGTTTATTCGTCCAAACACAAGCAAATCATTTAGAATCCTGTGGCGGACGCGGCCGTTTGACCGGCTACTGCCCCACCCCTAAAGAACTTACTGAGGTCGTGTGCTAGAAGCCTTATTATGAAGCTTAAGCTTGAGCTTTATTATGAAATGTAATGGAATCGCTCTTGTTCATTGCCAAAGTCTGTTTTGACTTTGAGCGTAAGTATCTCAGGATCTACGCAGGGTATCTTGAAAAATGTTCACCAATTTTTCAAGAATTTATCTATCTTTCATTTAAAAAGGGATTTATTCGAATAGGTTGGGTTCAGATTTACGGTTGCTACAGCAAGAAGTCTGCTGGGTTGTTTTAATCACTGTTTGTTCATTACCAAAATCAGTCTGAAATTTGATGGCAAATATCTCAGGAACCAAGCAGAGTATCTTAATGAAAATTGCACCAATCTGTCAATGATTAATTTGTCTTTCATTCAGAAAAGATTAATTCAAATCGGTTGAGATTTACGGTTGTCACAGTTAAAAACCTGCTGGGTTGTTTTTTTTGTAGTTAAGGATCGCATTTAACAGACTGTCAAGAGTAGCTTCTCTGTGGCATTCCTGACGTTATAGCGTTTTTAGACCTCTTGCTCCATCACAGCCCGTACCTGTTTGTTAGATGTATATGGCATTGAAAACCACTGCTGACTTAATGGCACATCGAAAAATGGGTGGGTACCAACCAAACACCATTGGAAGTTGAAGGGAATTTGTGTCCTTAGCTTGTCGGTGATTTATCTCTTAAAACGACCCATTGTCAAGGCTAACCGTAACGCCTTATTACCACACGTTGTTAGTTGTTGATTAAATTACCTCTACCTGAACAGCCTGTGTTGCTTAGATGTCTGATTTGGAAGTACTATTAGGTAAACCATTGTTTACTGAAGGCCTGCTAACCTTATTTTTTGATGAAGCAAAGCTAGCACATGAGTGAGTGGCAAGATTGTATCTGATTCTGACATTTCAGTCTGTACGAGTTGCGAGAGAAGACGCCGATATCAGTGGCTGCAGCTTCCAAGTACTTGGCCAATGTGCTTTACGGATATCGCGGAATGGGTTTGTCAATTGTAAGTGTCGTTGTGTTTTTAGCTGCAGACAACGTGCGAAAAACAGATCCCGATGCCAACAATTTTTGTGTTCGGTAGAAATAGTTTTTTACGTACTTACTGCCTTCTGCTGACTCTTTTTTATCCTTGAGCCTATTCCTGTCTGTCACTCCTGCTCTATCATTTTACGCGTTGACCACACAAACACAAACGAATAGGCCAAGTTCAGGGTGGGCCATTTATCTATCGCTGGTTTCGTCTTGCTGTAAATGTTCTGTTCTTCACTGAATTGCGCAGAAATTTTGAGACAACATGCGAAAATCCTCAGAATTTTTACTCTCAAAAACTTAGCCAAGCCTGTCACTCCAACTACTAGTGATGCACTTCCCGACAAAGTGAACATGTGAAAGTGCATAACTTCTGGTTGAAGTGTTAGACTCGAGTAAAATTTTGAGAGTAAAAATTCTGTGGATGTGCGCATTTTGTGCTAAAATTTCAGGGAACACAAAAATTGCAGCAAGACGAAATCAGCGATAGATAAATGCCACACTCTTTAATTCGAGCTAGGCGGCTCTCGATATCTTTTCCTACTCGTTAGCCAGATCCTTCCTTAGTGAACCTATTTCTCGCCTTGTGAGCTCTACCTATGGATAATTTATTACTAAGTACCGATTAACGAATTGTTCTGTGCTGGAAGTTGCAATTTTTGTACTATACTAGCATTTTAGGGATCGATGGTTGCCGGGTATGACAAATTCGTGAGTTTCTTTACCTGTAAAATGCATTACCGGTTAATAGAGACTGAGCTCAGGGGCCGTCTATCTACCTGGTGTCGGACGACGGAACGCGAGTCAAAGGGGATTTGTTCTCGGTGGGCTCCGGGTCGCTGTCGGCGTACGGAGTGTTGGATTCGTTCTACACTCGCAAAATGACTGACCAGGAAGCCCTGGACCTCGCCCGGAAGGCCATCATGCACGCCACATTCAGAGATGTCGGATCCGGAGGCTTCTGCAACGGTATACGGAGATAGTTTTTCTTGGTCTGTACTTTACTTAGTACGTTGGTTCTAGTCTGCCACATCACAGCCGAGAAGAAAACCAAATTCGACCCGATAGACGTCAGTGATTTGTATTACGAGTTTATGGCCGACACTAAACGCGAATACGCAGTGGAGCCCGAGCTCGAGTAGCTGTTTCTTTTTCGGCTGCTTGCGAATTTGTTTGCGCTATGTGCTGAAATAATAATAAATGCGCTGTTCTCGTGTTGGTAGTCTGCGGCCGTCGGAGCTTAGCAATTAGCAAAAGTGGTAGAACGGCCAGTGTCCGTTGCTTGGTGAAAACTTTGTTGACCTGTCGGTTGGTAAGCAACCGCTCCTGGTGACCGTTCGTCCTCTGCCCATCGCCACGATTAGAGCCCCGATTGATCGTTCTAAAGTACAGTTGGGCTTATGTATTCTGCGATCGGCGATTGCTGATGAAACCGGTGGTTCTTTTGGTAGGCTTCTTTTCAGCTTTTGCAATCCGTAAATTCCGCTGCTTTAGATACTGCTTTGGTCATGGGCGGATGCCCTGACCAATGTTACTCTCTACTTTCGACACGAACAGAACGGCCAAGTCATAACCACTGATGGTGACAATGGAGCTCCTGACGCGGGCTGTGGCATCTTGAGACCGTACTTGGCGCACAACAAGCTTGTCTTCGTGATAGAACAAGGTGCTGTATGTGTTGGCTATACTTTGGTAGGTAGTCGGATGTGTTTAGGATGGCCGGATTCGATGCACGTGTCTGTGTTGCAACAGAACGTGACCGTGCACGATGAGACGATTACCCCTGTCACTGCCGACCCGACTGATCCAACGGTGGTTGTGTACGCGTACGAGTATGTGGTAAGCTTTCTTTTCTTTTCTTCCTGTATTGTGCTTGGCTTGCCTTCATGCCAAAAACGTTTGTAAACCGAAGAAAACTATTGTTTAGCATTCTTTAACAGCTAGGTAAATCGTACTTTCAAAATGGTACCGTTATGTCATCTTTAAGGCTCACAGACAGTGATGCAATTATTTGGTTTCTTCTGAGCCCTCGAAGGCAGTGGGATCCGAAGCAGGACTATTAGGCGACGCCGATTAGGCGATTTAGCGGTACTACTAGGCGACAGGAATATTTTTTCTCTAAGTCCGTACGGCAACATAGGTTACCACTAAAACATAGCACAACAATGCAAACAGCACAACAGAAATTTAAACAAACCAAAGTGCGTTGATGAACAATATAGGAAAAATAGGTGGCCGACCCGACGGCCGCCCGCGTGACGACTCGACGCAAGCTGGGGAATAGGAACAAATGCCAGAAGTGGCACCATCTTGAACGCAGAGCGAAATCTGGGTCTGTGTTATACCGATTTATCAGATGCAGTTCGGCCAGATTTTTACGCATGTTTTCCCCAAATAGAACGTACAGGCGGAAATCTGAGTTAGAAACAGTCAGGGCAGGTGAATATAGCCTTGTTTAGCTGTAAGTTAACGAGTTATAAGATTAACGACATACATGGGCCGGGGGGTAAGGGGGGTATACCCCCCTCGGCCGGCCATACCCCCCTCGGCCACCCACCCCCCCTCCCGGAGGGAGTAAATTTTCGCTTATTAAAGGCAAAATAGGCGTTTTTTGGCCTTTTTTCGGGGGGGGGGACCCCCCGCCCCGAGGTCTCCAACCCCCCTACCCCCTCCGGATTTTTCCGGCCCATGTATGATTAACGAGACGTGATTTTAGTGCCCCTTAGCCATGCATAGTTAAAAATAGCGCATTTAGGCTTACAGCTGCCCATGTACCGGTACCAATGGTTGTTACTTCCTTGGCTAAAATGTCATTGAATCCACGGTTTCGCAGATTTTATGTCCAGTGCAATCCTTTCCCATATCCAAGCCATTTTTTATGAAGTTGGTTTTGGTCGGTGTGCTAGAACGGAAAAGATTTGCAGCACGGTCAACAACAGATGATGGTACAGTTGGACGAGTCATCGGAGACGATGTTGTTTCTGTTCGATCTGTTCGTCATGCGGGCAACTGAACATTCAGTGGAAGTGGAGCCTTCTGGTTCGGTGGTTCTGGTCGGAACTGACGTGCAGTTGAGCTTGACAAACGTAACAGCCGACGATACCGGCCTCTGTGCCGGTCAAAATTCGCACTTCAACGCATCGTTAGAGAGCTCAGCTAACACGACCGGTATTAAAAACGTGCAGGCCTGTTTCGACACTCCCATCGCCCAGTACTGCATCGAAAATATCACTCAGGTGATATAATAGTAGCTTCTCTTATTTTGATACTCTGCACTAGCTGTTTTCAGGTGAACATCGTGGAAGGGGTGGCCGATCTAACGGTGGTTCCCAGTCTACAGTTGTCGAATGGTTCAGTTCGGGCGGTAGAAGATCTGTGCGGTTTTCTGGTGGGCATGGAAGCAAATCTCACTCTGGGACTCAGTATCGGCACTGGTAAGCGACTTGTTCTTCTCCCTTTCCGAGAAACGGCCGTTTAGCAGTGGCATTTAATATTTAGGCTACGATTTGGAGAAATACGAAGTGACACTGTTGGACCAGAACGACAACCTTCTGCAGACTAGCTCTCACCTGGCCACCAACGAGACCGAACTGACATTGGCGCTGCCTGCCGGTGGACCGTTTACGCTCAGCGTCACCGCACATCCACTGGCGGCTGGCGACGGAGCTGTCGTTTATCTGGCTGCATTGGTTCCGGTCGTTCTGGATGATACGGTCCTCGGTGTGTTCGCAGACAAATCACTGGCGCTTGTCAACGAATCTGTTACCATCACCATAACCGGTCTTCCTACCCTAGACCCCAACTCCAGTAAGTCTTAGACCTTTGTTCTGTTTGCTGAAAATGTAGATGTGCGTTTGGCGTAGTTTGTAGCGTTGAGATCAGCGCTGTTCCTTCTTTTAAGTTCCACTGCCCCGCAAGACACCCCTTACCCTTCCCGTCAGCGGGGTAGCCCTGCTTACAAGAAACCCTTGCTGTCACGTGGTGTAACGGCAGCCCAGTTTCTGTTCTAAACTACCTACTTGCCATACTCGGCTTTCGGCGGCTTGGGTTGGACTTTATTTCAGCTACGTCAAGTCGCTTCGACCAGTTTCGAACCCACAAACCACCGTACTTGCGCATACTAGGCCGTCGTGACACGCGACATGCCCGCGACGCAATTATTTATTATCTGTTACTTTGTTTCTTCGTACCGCTTTATTCCGCTTCTTGTCTCTGTGTGCAGTTATGTAAGTTATTATACGTAGATAGTCTTGTATTTGCTAGGTTGTGCCGTCGGTTCTATTGGAGTGGAGCTGGGCTCTGCGCTGGCGGTTAGTCTGGATCTGCCGATTGACACCTACGTTGCAACCCAAGATACGCCTGGGGTGTACGGCGTAACAGTTGTTGTGACTAATGTCTACGGAACTTTTTCCATCTACAACAAGACCAAGGTATATTCGCTGTTGCTAAAGGCATACGAACGAGTTCTGCATAGGCTTTGCTTTCAGGTGACCGTTGTGGATGCGGCGGTCAATATAAGCGATCTTCAAGTTTCCAATGTCAAATTCCATCAAGTTAACGTATCTCAGCCTGCTGTTTCACCGGTAGGGCCGTGTGGATTCTACGTAGCTGCTAATCATCCGAGCTCGTTCGACCTGTCCGTTTCGAGTGGTAATTCAAGCTGCTTAATCAGCCCCTTCCATGACAGGACCGCAGGTTGTCAGTTTTCGTGGCGGGACCCTAACCGGGAAAACTTGTCAGAGGTACAAAAGTGCGCCAAATTCAATTCGCTTAAGTACTGGCACCCTCTAAATCAGTTCAAGTCTCACCACGATTTCAGCTCTTCTAGGTTCCATGCTGCTTCGATACCGAAGTACTACACTGAGAATCGGCCGATTTCGGAACTGGAAGAAGGTGAAGCTGCCGTTTATCCTTCAGCTTACCATTTTTCAACTCTTCTAGCTTCCATGCTGCGTTTGATATGCGTTTTGCTTCACTCTTGTTTAGCTAAGTCTGGTTATGTTGGTCCCGACTGGATTTGGCACTGTAATGTGCAAATTCTATGCAATTTTTGTCATTGTGTTTGCTAATTTGCATATTTTGACATACAATCGACTCGGGACATTTTTGTGGAAATTTGCTAACTTTTTAACGCTGTATCCTAGCATAGGCGTTTTGTACTCAATCAAAAGCTTTCGTTCTAAGTCTGAGTCTGAATCTGAATATGATGGTCCCGACTGGATCGGATGCTGTATTATGCAAACATTATTTAAATTTTCTTACCTTTTATAGCTGCCTTCTAACATAGGCGTTACGGTACTTAAAATATAGGTCTCTTAAACAGAATTCAGAATATGAGAGTCCAGAGTGGATTGGATATTAAAATATGCAAATTAGCAAAGCACAATGACAAAAATTGCATAGAATTTGCACATTACAGCGCCAAATCCAGTTGGGACCAGTATAATCACACTTAGCTAGCTGAGCGTGAAGCAAAATGCACATCAAGCAGCATGGAAGCTAGAAGAGTCGAAAAGTGGTAAAATGATGGAAAATCGGCAGCTTCACCTGCTTCCACTTCCGAATCGGGCGATTCTCGGGATAATACGGTGCAGTACTTGAGCAATTTGAATTTAGCGACCTTTTTTACCGATGACAAGTCTTCCCGGTATGGGTCCTACCACGAAAACTGACAACCTGCAGTCCTGTCATGGAAGGGCCTGATTTAACAGTGAAGCAGTGTAGTGGAGTAGTTGTCTTTGTCTACCTGAATATCGCGTTTGGAGGTGTTCCTTCTTGTTTGCAACTCAGTGGACTTGGAACACGCTGAACACAATTGAAGTTGTCCGTTTCCCTAACCCTTTCGAAATCACACAAAGCCAAAATGTTCGTAAAAAATCAAAATGAGGACACCAAACTTTTCAAAAAATTTGTCTTTATGAACACCACCGAACAAAACTCGGACAGCATCCGATCCGCAACCGATTCACACCTGATCTTTTGTGTTCTTTGTTTCCCCGTTGACACATGTTGACACACTATTCATTTAGTAACACCGCAAACTTTATACACACAAATCGACACAGACATGATCATGTCATATTGGCAGGCAACACTCAGTCGACACCAGTACAGAAGATTTGAAGTCCTCTTTGACACTCGTCAACACCAACTGCAATTATGGGAACACCTTTTGTGCCGAACATGTGTCGATGGGAAAAGATTGACCATAAGTAGCGATCAGGTGTGGATCGGATGATGTCCATAATCAGAATTTTGGGTCGACCAATATCGGCCGAACATGAACACCATCGATTTTGCATTTTCCGTTTTCTTGTTAACCGTTTGCCTTCAAAATGGAAGTGATGATTTGGAAACGGCTGAGTTGTTTCACAATCTTGCTGATGTGACGTTTATGTTTAGGTCTGGTGTCCAGGTACGAGGTGTTCGTGGATGCTACAAACGAGACGATGGTGCACCACGTAACACTGGACGATCCGTCCACCTACAACGCCACCTTCTCAGTGACACTGCCAGTGGGCGTTGCCAGCGTCGGCGTTACGGCTGTTTCTGCTGTGAGCGGAGTGGCACCGCAGCTCCTCGTTTTCGACCTGGTCGCGCTCACCACCACTCCAATAGAAACTGACATTCCCCAGACTGTGGCGCTTAACTCCAACTCAACCTACACTGTGCTGATAGACGAACAAAACCTCAGTTGTTAGTTGGAGTTGCGTTTCTCTCGGTTCACTGCTAAGCCGACACCATTGCAGCCTGCGGCCAAGCACAAGTTTATGTCGACATCGGCTCTGAAAGCATAACTGTGGCCACTGAGAAAACGTTTGCGTGGAATGCGGCAACGACTGGCACCCATGACATCAGTACAACCCTTAGAAATGCTCTGGGTGTTTACGTGAACACTAACTACGCTCAGGTACGTGCAAGTCACGTGGTTGCTACGGTCAGACCCCTATGTACAGGCATTGATGGCATATTGATTGGTAATGATAGGAGCAGTTAGGCCCAGTATGGCAGGGGTATCATATTGTTAGCCCGGGCCGGGTTTGGTGCCTAACTGTTACTGTGTACCTAGATGGTGAAGTTTAGGTGACGGTAATAGAGCCTGAGCTGCCGGCCAACCTTTCCTTCAATTTGTTTGTGTCACTACCGAATGGCACCATGCCGGCAGTGGAGTCAGCTGCCTGTGGATTTGTGGTTCCGAGAAATATCGACGTTACTGCCAGTTTCTCCGTCAGTCAAGGTGCGACGTGGCTAGTGATCAGTACCAAACCAACATAAGGTTTCAGGCAAAGTGCAAATGTACCGGCTGGTTGTAAATGAGAGTATTTACAATGTTACAGTCGACCCCTATCAGTCCGCTCCAAGTGGTTCGGTTTTGCTTACTTTTCCAGTGCGTTGTGCCACTTTATCATGATAGTCTGAGCGTAAAGTTTAAATGACTTGCAGGAAGGGGTGGATCAGGTGGGTGTCAGTGTATGGCCGACGTTGGCAACTGAAGCAGCGCTGGTGAACACTTACCAGATTCGCTCTGTCTTCTACAACGATTCAGTTGTGCCTTTGATTCCGCCGTTGGTTATCAGCAACAGCACTCTCAACATTAGTTTGAATGGACTGACCGACCAAGACTTTGAGAGTAAGCATCCACGTTGCTAGAAAGACCTATTATGTCTGATGCGATCACCCGAATTTAGCTTGCAATGGCGATATATCTCTGGAAGTGTCGCTTGACGTAGGAGTAGTCGTATGGACTGGTATCACTACAGCCAGTCCGGAGCTGACCTTTGACTTGCCTCCTGGCTACTACAACATGACCGTAGTGACCGAAACCGTGTATGGAGTTTCTGCAAGAGCAGACGTGATAGGGGTAAGTCTTAAGTCCGCCTATGGCGCTGGTACCTTGAAGCCAACAGTTGATTGAGAACTGTGGTGGAAGCTATTTTGTCCTGTGGTCTAAGCACCCAATGGCGTATCCAAGATTTTGTAAAATTTTGAAGCTGCCATGATAAGAAAGTTTTAAAAA
>JASANB010007581.1:0-67898 GCA_030248155.1 Sabatieria punctata | reverse complement strand
ATACTGGCGGAAGGGAAAGAAAAGCGTAGAAGAGTGTTTAGGTACAAGACTTACTGTTGAACATGTCGTGGATAGTGGTGGAAAGTCTGATCACGTCCATTTCCACCTCAAACAGTTTACCATCTTGGGTGCGCAGCTTTACCTTCCTCTCAGCACTGACTGACTGCTTCTCTTTTTCTTCTTGTTCGTTCGCCACGCTTGCAGCAGCCATTAGCTTATTTTACTCAGTAGAGTGTTGCAACAGAAACTATAATAACGTTCCGGTAGGCAGACAGACAGACCAACGCGATAAAGGCCGACTAGTCAGAAATTTTAAGAATCCTTTCAAACCTTACTCAACTGTATTCGTCGAACTGGTGTGACGTCACTTTTTTTAAAAACTGCCGCGTAAACGTACTGCTCACTAGGTTTTCGCGCTTCCAGAAGGAATGTACGTACAGGGTACGTCAAAAAAGCAACCACAACTCTCAACCGATTTGAATCAATCGTTTTTTAAATGGAAGATAAATAAATTGTTCAAAGATTGCTGAAACTTTCATTGAGATACTCTGCTTAGTTCCTGAGATATTCGCCCTCAAAGTCGAAACAGATCTTGGCAAAAAACAAGAGCGATTCGGTTGCACTTGACAATAAAACAGATTGCTACTGCTGAGGGCTAACGAGACTTTACTGGTGAAGTAAACGAGCTGTGTGTTTCTCCAATAAAGCCTCCAATAGCCATCAGCAGTAGTAGGAATCCGTTTTATTATCAAGCGCAACGGAATAATAAAAATTCCAAAATTCCTTTTGTTCACTGTAAAAATCACAGTTTTGTCTTTGAAGGCGTATATCTCAGGATCTAAGTAGAGTACATTAATATAAATTTCAGCAATCTTTTAAGAATTTATTAATCTTTCATTTAAAATAGGATTTGTTCAAATCGGTTGAGATTTGCGGTTGCTACAGCGAAAAATCGCGGGGTTGTTTTTTGGCGGACCCTGTACATTAAAAAATTGCGCAACATATCTTTAGAATATGCTATAAGGTTCTAACACATTATGGGAACTTAACGCCATAACTGGTACCACTAAAGCAGAAAGTATATTTCGTGTTGGGAAAACCTATACCTATATGGGCCTAAACATGATATCGCTAAGATTATTTTATTTCTGAAATCAGTGGAGAAAGGTAAGCTGTCAACCTTGAAAAAATTGCATTAGTTGTTGCGCCTTGCTAGCTATAGATATTATTAAAAACTACTGTTTGTTTCTGTGTGTCTTCTTAGTCAACCTCTATTCTCTTTCCTTAGGTCCGAAAGTAAGTCATTTTACTATCAACAATAAACCAAAAATGATTAGTTGGGCCTTCCAAAAACATATGTTAAAAAACCAACCCCACCCCTAGCGATCGACCGGAATTCCGGTTCCGGTTCCGGCCGGAACTGGCGGTTCCGGTTCCGGTCCGGTTGCGGTGAAAAAGGGTACCGGAACCGGAACTTTTTCATTCACTATTTTCGATGGATATAAAGTTACATCAAGTATTATTGCGTCTGTTTAATAAAGTGCGCAGCTCAGTGGGGGCAGTAGAATTTGCATGAATGGGGGAAAGGGCTGCATACTCGCCCTGTTGCTCGATTTTTTATTTATTTTTGCGTGATCCTCTTCTTTCTTCTTTGGTGTCTGTGTGTTTTGAGTGTTTCTGTTCAAGTCAGTTTGAATGGCAAGCAAAACTGCGCTGGTGTGGCGACATTTTTTGGTCAATGAGAAGGATGAATCGAAAGCAGTTTGTCAAATCGGAAAGTGTAAAGGCTCTGTGTCAAGAGGTGTCGGAAAAGTGACTAGCTTTAGTACGAGTCCCCTTTGGAGGCAGCTAAAAACATCTCCGAAGGTGACAGATCAAAGCTGAAACCTGAAAATGTTGAAAAGCTTCTCTTTCTGAGGTACAATTTGCGTGCTCTTGACTACTGTTATTGAAAAGTCTGTATTCTGTTGTAGATTTGAACTTCTGCTGATGTTTATAACAGGAATTTGTACACGACGTGCCTATAAATACGTTTCTATAAATTTTGGACCAAATATTGAAAAAGTTCCGGTTCCGGCCGGAACTGGGTGGTTCCGGTGAAAATTTTGGTTCCGGTCGATCGCTACCCACCCCCAACCCAAAAATACAAGTACTAGTAGTGGCTCACAGTACTAACAAACTGGCTCAGAAATCACTACTTTACAGCCAAAAATTCGCTTGAAAAGCCTTTGGGAACCGAATTTGGCGTTTCCGCTGCTCATATTTAAGAGAAATCGGTGTTTTTGGAAGCCCTTTTTGTCATTTTTTGCTTGTTTCTAGCTCTAAAGTTTGGCAGCTTAAAATACTGATTTTAGCGTCCTTATTGAAAAAACGTGCTAAAAACGCATTTCCAGGCGTTTTGGAGCTTTTTGAAATTTTGGACCCCCGTCTGGGCGAAACCCCCCTGCCGCCCTGCCCCCAGGTCGGCCCGAAGCTGTTACATGTATGTCACTAGGGGTATTTTTATATTTGGCAAAACAGGGCCCCTGGGGCCTGCCCTATGCTGATGTAGCGATCATTTGACTCGCCAGGCTCGTCAGTAAGGTTCGATTTAGCATATTTTTGTGTGTATGCAAATTACGCATTTCTTCAAGCACTGTTACACATACAAAGTAGGTTTTCTGCTTGAAACAAAAGCTAGAAACCTCAAACAAGAGCTCCATGAAAGTATATCGCTAGAACTCTGCCTTTTTCGATTGCAAAGTAGAAAAAAAACAACTTATTTGGGGATCATCTCAACGACTAGAAAGCTGTAAAAGCCGCTACAACTGTAGAATGCTGGCAAAAATTGTCTACAGACTTGGATAAAGTGGGTCTAATCATAGCATTACTTAAGATGGGGGGTGTTAGGCTTCAAAATCAAATTTTCCGCGTTGTGCCGAATTGCCCCACCGGTGGGGTAATTCGGCACATGAATAAAATCGAAAAGGAATCGCTCGCCATTAGTTGTAGAATGGTCGGAATGGCTTCAAACCTTTTGCACAGTGTAACTAAGAAAAATTAAAAAATTCCAGACCACAAAACAGGTTACTGCTGCTAAGTTGGGCCGAGATATTTTTGAAAAACTGAAAATGGTGTGCCGAATTACCCCGGCTTACTATATAATCATCATAATAAGAAAATTAATTTATTAATAGTATAATGTAGTCCGTTTCTGACCTTTCCTGATTTCCATCCCCCCAGCTACATCTAACCCGAAATTTCTCCCCAAACGCAAAAAAATTCCCCCAATTTTGGGGAAAATTCCCCAACCCAACCTCCAGCAAGCAAGCATCAACATCAACACTAAAAATGAGTAAAATAAAAAGAATTATGAAATAGCTACAGTAAATCGGAGTCTAAAGATGCGCAGGCCTATAGCAAACAGCATAAAAGGGCGGCAAATAGGAATAGTGGAAATGAACGAGCGAGACTAGTGATACAGCCGGGAGTACTGTTAATTTACTATAGTATAGTAAAACAAAAATTAGTAATACTAGTGGTATTTTACTAGTAGTAAAATAATAGTAAAAAGTAAAATTAAGAGCCAATAGTAAAGTAAAAATAAAATTAAACTAAAGAAAGACCGTCAATAGTAAAATGAAAATTTTACTACTATTTTACTAGTTATTGGTGAATTCCAGCTAAATTCTTGATCAATTTTGCAATAAAAGATGTGTGATAGCACGTTGTCAGTCGAATTTCACACATTTTGTCTCTCAAGTTCCTGAAAACCTCGTATAACAATCAAATTTAACAACTATTTAGCATCAACATTAAATTATTCATAAGATCTTGGCATTATTGATGCAAAATTGCCCCTAATGACTAGTAAAATCGTAGTAAAATAGTAGTAAAATTAGTAAAATTATTAGTAAAACAAAAATTAGTAAAATTGGAGCTGCCTGGTAGTAAAACAAAAATAGAAATTAAATTGAAGAGCTGAATTTGTAGTAAATTTAGTAAATAGTAAAATAAAAATCCACTAGTAAAATAACAGTAGCCGGGAGCCGAATACCGGAAAATGCCGGGATTACCAGGTGAATGCATGCAACGCTTGCAGCTTGACTGCCGCCTGCTTTTTTTCAGTTTTTTATCGCTTTTTCTCGAACGAGTCGTTTACGGACTTCCGCATCGCATAGCGAATCGATTCCAGCACCGGTAGAAACAAACGATTTTTCCGTTCAGCTCACCTGAACGGAAAAATTTGCACAACCATTGCGAGCCAACAAGCTGACATTTTTTCCTAAAAATTTGTCAGCCACCACAGTTTCTACAAAAGAAACTCTAGACCAATTTACAGAACAAACGGCCAAGAATTGAGCTCACAGCAGCCTTTCAAATTTTTCCATTCAGGTGAGCTGAACGGAAAAATTGTTTGTTTCTACCGGTCCAGAACTTTAAATTAATAAATCGTAATGTGGAAAGAAGAAAGAAAGAAAAACGGCGGCGGGGAATCTACATAAAAAGAATGTCCGCAAGCGACATAAAACAAGTTTTATCTGCTCGTACTTTCATGCCTTGCTACAGTGTTATCAAAATTTTATCAGCATGGAGGAGCCTAATTTGGTGTTTGTTTACGGTTCACTTATGCGAAATCAGTTCAATCACCACTTGATGAGCAGCCGAGACACCGGCCAATCCGAATTCATAACCGCTGCCCGCACTGTAGCTCGGTATCCACTCGTGATTGCATCCAGATTCAACGTTCCCTTTATTTTGGATAGAAAGGGCTCCGGACATGTAGGCTTTGCTGTTTATTTTTTCTGCTGCTGCAAAAGCGTACCGGTCGTCCATAAATGACCTCGTTCCAGAGAGGGAGGGGCTAGCAAAAGCGACGCCGCTTTTTTCGGATTTTTAGGGAACTTTGACTGTATTATTTTTAATTTAGGTACATTCTGGTAATGATGTGAAATTATGGAATTTGAATTTCAATTCAATTACAATAAATCATGGACTCAGTTTTTAATCTAATTTAAGTTAAAAGACAGTGGCGTACCCAGAAGTTGAAAAGAATGCCAATATAACAGTGTCACCCCAAGAAACGACGCAAGGCGATTTCGGGGAGGGGGTCCTAAAATCGGGATTTTGGAACGACGTTGTTTATGGACGGACGGCCCCTTATGAGATAAAGACGGCCCCAAGTTAAATTAAGTAAAAACGAATTAGTAAAAAATTTCAACTCTTACAGCAAGTTTATGGTGAAATTTACCGAGTGAACAGCGGAAAATTGGCGGCAATGGACGAATTGGAAAACCATCCTCACTTCTACCAGCGAAAAATAGCTGAAGTTGAAATCGTGGCAGAAAACAGCGAACCGACAGGCGAAACTGTTCACTGTTGGATTTACCTTTTGGGCAAATTTAAAGCCGAGCTTTTAAACTTGCCCTTTCTTCACTGCTACAATGGACAAACTTTAGAAGCTCAACAATTTGACAACAGGTAGTGTGCTAGATAAGATGTGCACTTGCACTGGGTCGCCTTTCTACGGCCCGGCCTGGCGGTAGCGGAGGTACAGTACGGTAGACATTGGCGGCCCTGGCTGGAGGGAGGCCCGTCCTAAGCTTTTGAAAATTGGACTTTTAAAACGCAAAACGACACGTACGTACCGGAGTTTTCCACTCATAAGACCGTCATATAACTGAAAAATGCCCAAATTTAGGGTCACTTTTTGGCGCCCTTTTGAAGACCATGGTCCTCTAACTATGGTGGTCTTAGAAACGGAAATCTCCGGTACCGATTAATTTACGATTAGATTTCCAAAATTTCTGCTTTTTTTACCTAGATGCCCGGCCCGTGACCATCTTACAGCACTAGGTGATGACTGTAAGTATTCTAATCGGGTTGACTTTTAGCAAACAACTGACTATGGACGAATTGAAAAGCTTGCTTCAAGTCGAAGTCATGGGTGATTAAGGAAGAAATGACACAGGGTGTCTAAAAATGGAAACATTTCTTTTTGCTGCCTTTTTCGTAAACCTTGAACAAACGAGCTGAAATTTTGTAACATAGGTTTGACAATTTCAACACTTGTTAAATAGCGTAAAATTAAAACTTTTCTTTTTGCTGACATTTTCGCAAATGTGTGTCTTCATCATCACATCACATCAATGAAGTTTTTGAAGAATCAAAGCTAAAGATTTTTTCGTTATAGCGTCTTTATGCTTATTGTGATTTCTTGTGTCGTCATGGTATCAGATGCTTAAGTTAAGTAAAACGTTATTGTTGTTGTTGCTGTTGTTGTAACTTTTTGTCCTTTTTTAAGACTAGGAGTAGCCAACTGCTGTAGAGCAGGAAGGGACAGAAGGTCCGGCAGCCTCCTTAACAACAGCCTTGACAACCTCCTTAATAACAACAACTTTCCTGTCGGTGTGTGCAAGACAGCGCGGGTTTGGTTCCCATTTATCTACTTGCCATTGGTGACTTTCGATGGCCTTGGTTGGGGCGCAAATTCTACAAAGACAGACGCAAAGTTTATCGCCCGAGTAACACAAAGCCGCCGGAGCGACAGGCAAAGAGTCGCCATATTTGCATACATGTACTTGGGGGGGTTTGGGGGTGTTACTCCCCCCAGCTGGAAAGGCCAAACCCCCCTCACCCCCCCCCCCCCGAGACAGGTTAAGGGACCCCCCCCGGACCAAAAAATACAAGTACTAGTGGTGGCTCCAGTATTAACAAACTGGGTCAGAAATCACTAATTTTAGCCTAAAATTCACTTGAAAAGCCTTTGGAAACCGAATTTGGCGCTTCCACTGCTGATATTTAAGAGAAATCGGTGTTTTTGGAAGCCCTTTTTGTCATTTTTTGCTTGTTTTTAGCTCTAAAAAGCTATTTGGCAGCTTAAAATTGCGATTTTTAGCATCCTTACTGAAAAAAACGTGCTAAAAACGCATTTCCAGGCGTTCTGGAGCTTTTTGAAATTTTGGACCCCACCTATGGACGAAACCCCCCCTCGACCCCCCATCTGAGGAAACCCCCCCTACCCCCCTCCCCCCAGGTCGGCCCGGAGCTGTTACATGTATGCATATTTGACATATTACGTAGCCTAACTAGATAACAAATGTTGGGGCAAATTTTGCGTTTTTACCACCAAGGCCGTAAATTTGTCCGAAGACTTAGCATTCATAGCTTCATTTGGCAGTTGATTCCAGAACTTTACCACCTTATGAGTGAAAAAGTTTAGTCTACAGTTTAGATGTTTTTTTAGAAGTAGGGATAGCTAGCTTACAATCAATCCCGCTGGTTCTGGTCACCTTTGACGTCTCAAAAAATTTTGAAAATTCTACATCTACAAGGCCGTAAAAAATACGGTATACTTACCTATCTATCACAAATCGTCGGTATTCTAATGTTTCAAGATCCAGAAGAGCACTCTGTTCAAGTACTCGCCATAGAGTCTATCCATCCCTGTCAATCTTCGTGTAAAAGATCGTTGGACACTCTCTAATGGTCGTATATCCTTATACTTATATGGGTTCGAAACCGGAGAAGCATACCCGAGCTTAGGACGAACAAATGCCTTAAAAAGTTTTAGCAAAAAGTCAGGATTTTTACTTGTAAAGGCTCTATGTTTTTTGATTTCGAAAATATGTAATTGTCTGTGGAAGAATCTTGTCAAGAAGTTTTCTGCTGGCTCTAACTAAGATGGGCATTGAAAACAAGGCTCATAAGCTCAGTTCTAGAATAATTGTTCCCGGTGTCACAGTCAAAATACATCTCTATACTATTTCTCCGTTTGTTCTGCTTCTTCGAACTGGCACCATTTTGCTCATTTGGTCAATTTTTGGGGTTGCGCAACTGTGGTAAAGTGGAAATTTTCTACTGTTTGTCCATGTGTATATCGTGGTCCATGTCTGAAGTTAAACCTCGCGAGGGCTCAGTATCCCCGGGCGCCGAATTTACGCCGTACCCAAATAGGATAAATACGGTTCGCATATACTGTAGATAGTTGCGTTCCTCATACTCTCGCTTGTGTCTTGACTAAATTTGTCTCGGTTTTTGAGACGCTTGATCGTAGACGAACCATGTGAGTAATCATTTTCTTTCTGTTGATGCTCTGCCAGTTTACGTGTATCCTACTGGTACTATTTTTGTTAGGAATCGTGTCAATTGGACTGATCCTGCGATTAAATTCTTTGAGATTTTTGCCCGCCGGTCATCTTTCTGTGCGTTGTGCGACAAGAAGTTTGCGAAACAGTCAGTCTCATTCAATTGTTATTCCAACCTATAGACATGTGAGAAGTTCAAAAAGTTTTGTTGTAAATGCAGCTTCTGTTTGGAATGGACTAGGAAGTGAGAACATTGAAGTGCATCTCGAGCTGTTTTTGTGCTTTGTTCGGTCTGAGAGTTTTAGTGACTACGTTGCCTTGCTTGACATTAGAAACGTGTAATTTGTTGTCCATCCACAGATACGAAGATGTGTGTATTCTAGTCAAAGGGAGCAACATCTCCTGTTTTATACAGTTTTGACTCCCTGGTTCAAACACTACTGTTTGAATAAATGTTTACAAACAATTAAAGAAGTGCTCAGACGATTTTCTAATCAGGCAAATATCAGTCAGAACCAGCCTCGCGAAGAAATAATCTGAGTGTCTGGCGTGGCAGATGTTAGCAAGAGCACAATCAGTTATCAGCCATAGAAATTCAATCAGGCAAAATATTATTATTCTTCTCAAAAGTCCGCACCTGCTTGTGGCAATCTGAACAAGCCCACCGGTTGTGGCCTTCACCGTGGTACTAGAGCGTTGAAGACACTGACAAATAGATCTGGTGCTTGACAAACACCAAGAAGCGCCGAAATTGGGAACAAACAGGGTTACAAGCTCTTTCCGCAAGGAGTTGGTCGATGGCATAAAGCAACTGATGCAACCAAAAGCCGGTGATCGCTCACCATGCTACGATAGCAGCCACGCATGGGTTGGCACAAACGAGCACCAGTGGCACATGGACTGACATGTGGCATGTGTGCGACAAACGAACGGAAGTATGTGGAAGGTTTGCGTATGGGTCTCGGGTGGCCTCACGCTGGGGCTATGGTCCTGCCAGGACAGTCCATCCATCCATCCAACTAGCCACAATGCCTAATTTAGTTCATTTGTGTAATTTAGCCATATCGAGTTTGTATGCACAGATTGATCCCATATTCGGCAGTGTTTGAAAAATGATGAGTATCTTACTACACTGACCCGCACCGCACTTCTTCCGCAATGCCAACGGCACAGCGCCGTTCTTCTCTTAAATGGGTATGGATCAAACCGTACTTATCCTAAATGGGTACGGATCAAACCGTACTTATCCTAAATGGGTACGGAGTCGCGGGCATATTGCACCCCCTCTACCGTTAAACCTGACTGGACAAAGAACACAACGGATTGAAGTGAGAGGGTTGGTTGGCGAGGTCCTCTACTCCTACTAGGGCAACGAAAACGATTCCCGGCTATTTCACTCCCACAATTGACCATTTTTTGTTTTTGCTTCAATAAAATCCACTTGTACGTACTAACTAAGGGTCGGGCATTATTTAGAGAAGCCGGTCGATCGGCCCAGCCCGTCCTTTGATTCTGATCGGTATCTACTTGACTTTTTTACTGGACGATGTTCATAAATTTTCTTCTTTCACAGGGTGGGTGTCAAATTTTTTGCTAAAATCAAGTTTTTTGCTTATTTTTCATTAAAATATGCCAAAATAAGCTATTCTGAACTCCTTTACACCTAATCCAGGCATATTTTACCATAATTTTCTATACAAAATTCTTCCAAAAAATTCCTGAGGGGGGTAGCGGCCGGCTGAGGGAGTAGGTCAGAGCCTGAGTGGGGCCAATCCCCTCAGTCCCCCTTTGCCCAGTTGATGAATTAGAGATCTACCCTGTAGAATTAGCGGAATCGATTAAGGAGCAGAGATTCGGTCAAAGGGCTCCTAGCCTCTGTTTTCATAATTCTCCAAATGAGTCTATGGTAGCTTTGTGTACGTCAGTTCCATACATGCACCGGTCAACCGTGTAAGGGGGGGCGTTGGCCCAGGCTGGGGGGGTCAATCCCAAATCGAAGAGGAGGTGGTAAAGTACTAAAAATCGCTCAAAACCTGTATTCTGGGCTGAAAATTGCACTAAAAAGTTTATATGCGCCCAGATACAGCAAAAATAGCTGGTTTAGAGGCAATTTTAGCAATTTTCATGCCTGATTGAAAAAACTACACAAAATTCGCCCAAAAATTGCGTCCCAGGAAAATCTTAGGTGTGTGGGTCGAAAAATGTCTAAACGCGCTCACTCACTCGTCCGTCTCACCCACCTGTGGTTGTCTGAGGCGGCCGTTCTATATGCCAATGAGGAGTTAGGCGCCCTCATAGCATTCGCGCGTAAATATCCTCATGTTAGGCCCATTCGCCCAGCCCACTGTAAAACCCAACTTTTAGCTTAGGGACAAGTTTTTTTATGAAATCTCCGCCGTGTCGCGGATAATAGGAGGAAGCCCCCGGGGCACGTTCCGCTCCTGTATGTCGGTCCCTGGTCAGCCAGCTGTTCGCGTTGCTGTTCGCTGCTTGGGGTACCGTGGGGCGTCCTTGTCTGTTTACAATCCCGCGCTTCCGGGTAGTCTTAGCATTTACTAACAAGACTAATCTTTAAAAAGAATGTGATTCATATATCCCTCTCATTTTCTGTTCATTATCTATAAACCATCTAACCACACCACACATGAGTGTGAGTCGCATTTCGTAAATTCACAAAAGTCCGGTCAGCTTGATGTTAGTTACCTCTTGCTTCTGTTTTACAGTAGGAAAGACACCAATACGAAGCTAAATATAGTTTATCTTCGCCAGAGAGTGGCAACTCTAGTGTGGACTATATTAGGTTTGTATAGATTGGTTCTCGTTTTGTTAACTATTCATATTGTGGCCCAACTGCAGTATCCTTACACAATGCTAAAGATGGAAGCAAGTATGGGCCGTTGGCTGGCTGGCTGGCTGGCGAGCGGACGGGCGGTTGGCTGGCTGGCTGGCTGGCTGGCAGGCGGGTGGGCCGGCGGGCGGGCGGTTGGCTGGCTGGCTGGCAGGCGGGTGGGCCGGCGGGCGGGCGGTTGGCTGGCTGGCGGGCGGGCGGGTGGGCCGGCGGGCGGGTGGCTGGCTAGCAGGCGGGTGGGCCGGCGGGCGGCTGATGGCTTGGCTGGCTGACTGGGCGGGTAGGCGGATGGCGGCTGGTTGGGCTTTTCGCCAAATAAAGTGCAAATACTTTGAAAAGTTTAAATTAAAATTGAAATTCTATTTTACTTGCGTATTGTAAATTGATGCCTTGCAAGGTTTTCTGACAGAAAAAGTATCGGTAACAGTAATTTAAAGAAAATTGCAAGTGATGGCTGGTGGCTACATATGATTTTGTCATTTTAGCTTAGTTCTCTTTCAAAACAATATTTTGCAGATATTTTAAGGGTTTGACTTCGGTTGGGCAGACATGTACGTAGCAAAAGAAAATTCTTTTTCTGTTTCCGCGCTGCTCTGCTCCCTGACAAGAAAGGCCAAACAGCTCGTAACACTCATACGCATAATCGAAGCTGACGATTGTGTGCTATAAGTCAAATGTTGTCATTAGCGTTGGCCCTAATCTATCCAGCAATGAGAAAGCGGTTAATGCGCTTACCACAGATGGTTTACTATGAGACGATAGTCATGTCCTGACTGTTGTGACTGTGACATACATACGTACTGTACGTACAGTACCTGTACTAGGGGGTTCGGTTCGGAGTTACCTCATAAATGGTCAAACCCTTCCAAGCAGCTAATATTCATTTTGGATCTATGGCGGCGGCCTTTACGTGAACTTGAGGTTGAGATGGACGAAAGCCTGTTTGGAAAAGAGGAACTTGTGATCTGGCATTTGATAATCGTTTGGAAACACTTGAAAATAGTCATGAGCTAGCATCTCGGTTGAGGGTTGGTATTTGGTAATTTTTCAAATACTGGGGGGGCAAGGGTGGGTAGCGGTGGCCGAAGGGAGGTTGAGGGGCTGGTAAGGGGGCGTGCACAAATTACGTAATGGCATGAGGGGGGAGGCGGTTCGCCAAAAGATTACTAATCATTACGGTCAGGGAGGGGGTTGGCGACTTTTTATGCAAATCTGGTGCCCAAGTTTCGCAGGCTAGTTTCTGAATGGAGTTATAAATACCAGCATAGTGTAACAGGTCCGGGCCCGCCTGGGGGAATGGGTAGGGTTTTTCCCGCCAGGAGGGGGTTGAGGACTAGTCAAACAACGAGTGGCCCGAATGCATGGGCTTCTGTCGTTTGAGCGACATGCAGCCCATCTGGCTGAGTACTTTTACCGACAAAACTACAGGGTGTCTCAAAAAAAATGATCACATTTCTTTTTACTGCCATTTCCGCAAATTTTGACCAAATAGGCTGAAATTTGGAGCATAGGTGCCAAAATTCGGGGAATTTTATGTGTTAAAGTTTGGTGCACTAAGCTTGACTCATTCCCGAGAAATTTCAAAAAAAGTGAAATTTGGTAATTTCAATAGTGAAAGCCGGTCACCGAAAAAATGATCACATTTCTTTTTACTGCCATTTCCGCAAATTTTGACCAAATAGGCTGAAATTTGGACCATAGTTGGCACAATTCGGGGAATTTTATGTGTTAAAGTTTGGTGCACTAGGCTTGACTCATTCCCGAGAAATTTAAAAAAAAGTGAAATTCGGTAATTTCAATAGTGAAAGCCGGTCACGAAAAATGTAAACATTTCCTTTTCCTGTATCTTTTCTAATTTTTGTCGGAATTGGATGAAATTTGGAGTGTAAACGCAGAAGTTCAGGGTAATTCGTGTGTAAAAAGTTGACGCATGAATTCCAACGCTATCGTTAGAGTTTAGGCGATAATGTAATGTAACGTTTTTTCGGTGACCGGCTTTCGCTATTGAAATTACCAAATTTCACTTTTTTTGAAATTTCTCGAGAATTAGTCAAGCCTACTGCACCAACTTTAACACATAAAATTCCCCGAATTTTGGCACCTATAATCCAAATTTCAGCCTATTTGGTCAAAATTTACGGAAATGGAAGTGAAAAGAAATGTGATCATTTTTTCGGTGACCGGCTTTCACTATTGATTTAACAAATTTCACTTTTTTTGAAATTTCTCAGGAATGACTCAAGCCTAGTGCACCAAACTTTAACACATAAAATTCCCCGAATTTTGGCACCTATAGTCCAAATTTCAGCCTATTTGGTCAACATTTGCGGAAATGGCAGTAAAAAGAAATGTGATCATTTTTTGAGACACCCTGTATAATAACCGTGATGGCAGCATTTGGCAAACGTTTGTGAAACACTTGCAAGAGGAAAGCCCATAGTTTTTATACAGTTTCTCTTGTGCTTGATGCCATGTACTGGACACAACAATGCAATAAAGGTATTGAATCAAGCACACTCGTCGGTTTAGGTGGGTCTGACTTTAAAGGAACTGAAGCAATTGCGGGTTTATTATTAAGCAAGCGCGGGCAGGGCGGCCGGGCAACAGCTGAGTGTAAAATTGCAGGTGTTTCTGGGCGCGGGCGGGTGGCCGTGTAAGGATATTGCAGTTGGGCCCATATTCTTCCATAACCATTCATTTAAAAATGGTGCCTGTGTTTCCTTGTACCGGCAGCGTACTTACTGGGTCTATGGTAAAAAATCAAGAGAAACCAAATAAGTTTTATTATTTTTAAGTTCAGAATGCCTATTCTAAATGCGTTTTGTGTTTGAAGTCCAATTTATCAAAGCTTTCTCGTCTTGCCCAATCAGGTGCCTATCTTGAAGATTTGCACCCCGTTTGCAAAATGCACCTGCACTTACAGACTTCGTACGTTCACCAGTTCAGAAGTTGACAGACTGCTTGTTTTCCCCGTCAAGTATAATCAAATCAAACCAAATCTAATCTAGTTTCGATCGTTCTGATTGTTTTTTTTCTGATTTTGATTGCAATCATACACACTGTGGTTCTGATGGCCACCACTTAACAGGACAGAAGCATAGAAAAAAGACTGGCTAAGGTTCGACTGGTTTGACAAATCTGTTTACTCGGCCGCACGAGTAATTGCGCCTCAACTGGAACACATCTGTCTTTGCCACTTGCCGCCGCTATGAGAGAAATAAGAGAACGTACACGTCTAAAGAATTCTAATCGATACCACCTTTCTTTGGCCCGGTTGGGCCCATGACATTGACAGAATAAAAAAATTCAACAATAGTAGCTGGCTGGGCACTAAAAAGAGCCAAGTGCAGAACTGGTTTCAGTAGTAAGGAAGGAGGACGCCCCGTGATCTCTGGGCCAGAGAGTGTGCGTGTATGTACACGTCAAAGTGTTACAGCGTGAAGAACGCCTACTTACCAGTCGCTCCAACTTTGACTCGTCTTCGGCCTTAACTGTTTTGCGCGCCAAAAATTGGCCCAGCCTCTGGCCCATTTCTGCCGCTCCAAGTAATCTACACCAATAGATTATACTGATCGACTGTTAGTGTTTTTATCAACTCTACATATTTGCTGCACTGTATGGGACAAAGCTTTGCGTCACTGACTCGAATGATGTGTCAGATTTTCTGAGGAATACCGGCAGTCAGGTATTTACTTTCGGAATAAGTATTCAAGATGATCGAAAAATTTTTAAAAAGTAAACTCCGGAATTTATTCGTTGTGTAGTTCTTAAATATTACTGTGACAATATGAACTGGAGCCTAATTCTCTATAAATTGTTACTATGTAGTGCGTGTTTTTTACTGTCTGTAAATGTAGCAATTGTGCATTGCACATCAGTAATTGAAGCTCTATGCAGAAGCACTAACCTTTTATTAAGCTATTTTATCATTATTAAGCTGAAACCAGACCCATTGCTCACTCTAACCCCAAGCTTTTCGGAATGTCGCTTGCGTTGCTTTGTTAGACCATGTTATCTCAGGAATTTTTTGGAAGAATTTTGTGTAGAAAAATATAAGAGTAAGCTTAAATTGAATGAATGAATTTTATTTCGCCCAAAACACTTGGGCGCTGTAGACAGACTACATACCATGTACTGGTCTTTTAAGTTTCGTACTTTCGATTTAGTTTTCGACAAAGCTTATTTAACTAATTATTTTAACGAAAAAGTGAGCCAACCAAACCTTGTCGGACTCGATACAAAAATCGGGACTTTTAGCTAACCACACCCGCAGGCGCTGTTGCCCTCAGAATTTTTCAGATTCTTCCTCCCATCAGTCGAACCGTTAGCCGCCACTGATTGTCTCTGCGTTTTTGGTAGCCATTTACAGAAGAGTTCACCGAATGTTTGTAATTAATAATGGAATGTGTGTTAGCAACCAGCCAGAGGCAGTAACCATGCCGCCCTTAGTCATTTATCGATCATTGCTGGCTTGAGCTGGCCCGGTATACCATTATGCCCCTCCATCCATTCGCCCCCTCCTGGCTTGGCTCTAATTCAAAGGCTTTGGCTTGATTTATAAACTGTTTGGTGCGGTCTCTAGGTGCTGCTTACGGATACATATTTAGAACTCTTCAAACAATGTAGTTTCTAGTGAGGAATTGAGTCAAGATAGGTTGCTTTCTGATTAGCTCTCTAAGCTGCCGGCGTTATGCCGTACCCATAGCAATTGTATTGATGTGAGGTGTGCGTGCGGTATTAGTGCCATAAGTCGACACGCAAGTTCTCCTTATCTGGCGGATGTTCCCATGTCAGTCTTCTTGGCTGCAGCCAGTTCTCTGAGTCAAAATTCTGTAAAACACTGAAATGGTCTGCACACGAACGCCCGTGTAGACAGTTCGTCAGCGCCGTTTTTGAGCCCTTGTGGGTGGACGTTAAACCAACCACTCTGGCTCTCTATATCTTTCTTATTATATGGTGTATTGGATTGGGCACAGTACGTAATTCCAGAGCTAATTAGACTGGCCGGAGTGGTTGAATTTCACAGAGAGAAAAATCCGTTTTGGATTAGTCCAGAATGAGATTTCTGCATTTGTGCTTTGTGAAAGCTGTTTAGTAGGATAATAATCGGTTTTCTTGCAAACAAAAGGCAAAGAACGTAAGTGCAGGCCAGTATGTAAAAGGTTTACAATTTAGAAGGCCCATACATGTAACAGGGGGGTCTGCCCCCACCCGACTTAGGCCAGACCCCCCAGATGGGACCCCCCTCGAGACGATTTCACCGACCCCCCCCTCAGATTTTTCTGGCAAGTAAATTTTCGAGCAAATTTTCGCAATTTTTTACACTTTCACACAAAAATTGCCAAAATCGCCTGCAAAACAGCACTTTTTAGCTGTATTTCAGCCCAAATTAGCGATTTTTGGCAATTTTTAGCCAACAAATTGCGATTTTTCTCGATTTTTGAGCGTTTTTTAGTGCCAACCCCCCCTCCCCCTAAATTTTGGCTCAGTCCCCCCGGCCGGCCCCAGACCCCCAACCCACCCTCCCCCCATCGGCGATGACCTGTTACATGTATGAGAAGGCTGTTTCGAGAAATTGCCATTGTGGTATAGCTGTTCCCTTTTCCAGCAAAAATGTCGTCTGGAAAATTTCCCGAATATTTTTCCACTGTCAAAAAAGTCAGTTTTTCTTGATTGCACTGGATGAAAAATGGCCTCTATGACCGTAATCAGCCGTCTTATCTGTAGTTCAGTTCATAGCATTTCTTACAAAACCTGAGCATCACGATAGAGAACAACTGAGTTACCATGGATAACTTAATGATATGCATGTTTTCTGGTCGATTACAGCGTATATTTGACAAATATCAGCTATTTAGTACTCATATTACGCAAAATATAATGCAACTTATTTAACACAGGGTTCGTGCGGGACCTGGAAAGTCAGGGAGTCATGGAAAAGTCAGGGAATTTAAAAAAAGTCAGGGAAAAGTCAGGGAATTTGGTGTCCGGTCACGGAAAAATGTGATAGCATCAGAAAGATCTCGCCGCCAAATGGTTCTGTGAGAACTTTGCACAGCACCATTTTGAAAATCGGTCTTCTGATTTTATATACTACTACTTAAAATACCGGAAATTTAACCTCTGAATACCGCTCAAATGCGTTTTACAAAGCTAATTTTTCAAAATTTTCTCACATTGGTTGCAGTTTCCTCACCCTGGTTGGTCAGGGAATTTTGACTTTGGTCATGGAAAAGTCAGGGAAAGGTCAGGGAATTTTGCTATACAAAAGCCGCACGAACCCTGTAACAGTTTTTCCGTAATTTCGGAAATTATACATATTACTCTCTGTTGAATATTCTTACTTAACAATTTCCAGTAATTTCGGGAAATTTCAATACTTTCTTATGAATATTTTTCCATTTTCTCCGACCTTCTAAGAAAATTTACGAAAAATTTCCTTTTTTCCATTGCAAAATTTCCATGCAACATCTCTACATGAAGGTTGCTTAACTTACAGCTCAAGCATTAAGCTGACAGTACTTTAGCTGAGATATGTATACCCATTGCGTGCGTGCCGTTTCGTCCTTGTTGTCATTAGTGGCAAATGTAATTTGCTGAGATCCGATAGCTTGTTACGTGCCTGCTGCGACCATGCATCTCATCTCATCCGCCGAAGGGGGAGGGGTTTCGGGGTTGTCTGGCCCCGGCCCTGGGGCTGCGCCCAATATCTAGGGATTATATAAGCGCTAAGATTTTCGTTCGACTTATTTTCTGTTTTTTTTTCTGTGCTCAGCCGGCGTTGATGCGAACACGTTCTATGCAGTTGCAAAGTCTGGCAAGCATTCGCCAAGACTTGATTTGATTGTACCTTTTTTGCTCACAGTTACATACAACAATAGCATAGATAGTGTAAGACTCCATGTTTTGTGTCTCTCAACCGTTTTATTCGATTACAGTTCTTTTTTATCGGACTGCAGTCGTTTGATTAAAGCAAATAACAATCTCCAGACGGCTGGTAGAAAAAAGCGGTAGGCTGTAAAAATCGCGCCACCACTTTATGTATATTTTTTTTACCGGATGACGTGTGACGCGTTATCTCAAATATAGTTGTGTAAACCTGTATTGTGCGCAGCTAAGCCAGTGCGCGGTTTAAATCTGCCCCCGCAAATTCTGCTCGTGTTATTTTGTGGCAGATGCGTTGGCTTTAACATTTTGGTCTGTAAATCCGCTTGGTTTTTTGTTTTTCCTTTAATTTGTACAATTGCAGAGTGCTTCCAAAATGCCGGGACCATAGAAGAAGGGCCGTTGAGCAAGGGTTTCTCTCTCTTCCGGTAGATTTAGACCAAAAATGACATCAGAAACAATGAAAAAAATGTTCAACTGTCGCTGTTTCACGTGCTGTCCGTTCGGCAGAAAACGAGACTCCCAAAACGAGTGAGCTTTACCAGCCAATTTTGCCGGCCTTAATGGGCTGAGGCTTGCGGCGCCCGCCCGGTCTGTTATTAAGCTAAAATTGCATTGCAGATATCGAACAGTCATTCCGAATCACATGATAGCTGCAGACACGCCGAAACACCTGCACCCCAACCTCAAATACAAAGGCAACCAAATAAAAACCACCAAATACAGTCTGATCAGCTTCCTGCCCAAGAACCTGTTTGAACAGGTATTTTAATCGGGGGGTTGTTGCTGTCGTAGCGAACTGGAATTTTTTGCTCTGCAGTGAATTGTGACGAAATCCTTGCAAAAAGTGACTGAAGCGTTCAGATGAACAAATTTTAGTGCAGATGTGGATTAAGGGGGTCTGGCCTAAGTCGGGTAGGAGCCAGACCCCCTGTTACATGTATTAGTATTGGGTTTTTCAAATATTGTTCACACTCTACTCTCACAATACTGTTTTGGTACAGCTCTCAAAATCCGTACTTGTAACAAGGTATTTGTTTTGTTCATCCAAACGCTGAACTCGCACATTTGCAATAAATTAATTGTTATATTGAAGAGGTGGTTATTTTTCAGTTCCATCGATTCGCTAATCTCTACTTCATCTTCATCGTCGTTCTCAACTGGATTCCTGCTGTAAGGCTCTTGCTAATTTGGTTCTTTACTCAAACTGCATAGGCTCAAATCAGGAACACAGGCATACAGTACATGTAACAGAGGGTCTGCCCCCCCCGGATGGGGAACCCTCTCCCAAGATGATTTTTCCGACCTCCTCCCCCTCCGATTTTACTGAGCAATTTTTTGCAATTTCAGACACAAACATTACCAAAATCGCCTGTGAAACAGCACTTTTTAGCTGTATTTCAGCAGAGTTAGCGATTTTTGACGATTTTTCGAAAAAAATTTTCGATTTACTGAACATTTTTTAGTGCGCAACCGCCCTCCCAAAATTTGGGCTCAGTCAGACCCCCCCCGGCTGGCGCCAGAACACCCCTCCCCCTTCGGCGGATGACCTGTTGCATACATGTATTGCGCGTAGTAGAGGCTTTAACGCAGTGTTTCTTCTGTGCAAAACCGACGATACACACACATCGGAGAGTGGGTTTGTAGACAGCTTAATCAGCAGGAGGGGTGTTATTTGGTTGCACGCATATTTACGATGTATCATGGAAAGGCCGCGATAATGCTGATTAAATTCTAGTGCGGAGCGGTGTGAGGAGATTGGCATCTGTCTGGCTTTTCTGCAATTAGACTAACTAGTCTTAGCTGCTAGCCTATTCCTTTCAAAAACCGAAGTTTGCGCCAACAGCAACAAGGCTTACACTCTAAACAATTTTTTGGTCTGAGACTGTAAAACCATACATGTATGTACCACTACCAGGGAGCTACCCCCTAGCTAGAAAGGCCAAACTCCCTCACCGCGAGCCCGAAAATTAGTTAGGGACCCGCGAACCAAAAATGCAAGTACTAGTAGTCCTCCAGTACTAACAAACTGGCTCAGAAATCACTAATTTTTAGCTTAAAATTTGATTGAAAAGCCTTTGGAACTGAATATGGCGTTTCCGCTGCTGATATTTAAGAGGAATCGGCGTTTTTTTATGGTTTTTTGCTTGTTTTAGCTCTAAAACGCTATTTAATAGCTTAAAATTACGATTTGTAACCTTTGTAACCTTGAGAAAAACGTGCTAAAAACGCATTTCCAGGCGTTTTTGAGCTGTTTGAAATTTTGAACCCACCCTCAACCCCCACCTGACGGAAATCCCCTCCCCTCTCCCGCACCTGTTACATGTGTGTGTAAAAGACAGAGATAAAAAGAAAATTAGGTCTATTTGGAAAGGAATTAGTAGTTTGTTGATGCCAACAAGGTAGAACCGACCAACTCTGTTCCAGATCGAAGCGTTCGGTCGCGAGTTGAGCATGATTCCGATCGTGTTCGTGCTGACAGTGACTGCAGTGAAGGACGTGTTCGAAGATTACCGACGTTACAAGTCAGATCAGAAGGTCAACCACTCGTTCAGTCGCGTCTGGAACAAGTCTCTCCTTCCTTATTTAGCCCGAAAGCTCTCGCTCATCTCTAAAGCTTTTTCTTGCAGTCAAGAAAGGCGCTACGCAAAGAAAGAGTGGAAGGACATAATAGTGGGCGATTTCGTGCACCTGTCCGGAAACGAAATCATTCCGGCCGACGTGCTACTGCTTCGCTCGTCCGATCCGCTTGGAATTTGTTACGTAGAGACTAGCAATTTGGACGGAGAGAGCAACTTGAAACAGAGACAAGTTATCGGCAGTCAGCAAGCCAAAACGGTTTGTGTTCTTGAGAAATCACCGGTTTAATTTAATTAATACAGTCTGTCCGTTTTTGCTACCAGTACGTAGGCTAGTGGCACCGTGGCAGGTACCCCTACATCCGGCCCATACATGTAACAGGGGGGGTCTGCCCCTCACCCAACTTAGGCCAGACCTACCGTAGACCCCCCTCGAGACGATTTCGTCGACCCCCCTCCGATTTTTCTGGCAAGTAAATTTTTGAGCGATTTTTTTCTATTTTTTACAATTTCAGACGAAAAAATTGCCAAAATCGACTGCAAGACTGTATTTCAGCCCAAATTAGCTATTTAGGGCGATTTTTAGCCAAAAAATTGCGATTTTTTTCGATTTTTGAGCGTTTTTTAGTGCCCAACCCCTCCCAAAATTTTGGCTCAGACCCCCCTGCCGGCGCCTTCGGCGGATGACCTGTTGCATGTATGAGCCGGCCACTGTGGTGGTACCATAAATAATGGTACCCCAACGTTTGGGGCCTGTGGTTGTCCCAGACATGGGCTAGCATTTTGGCTGACGGGTAGAATTTTCAATTCCTGAGGGTGGTAGAAGCTCCTGAGGGGGTAGCTCAAAATGTCGATTTTCCGCAAAATATGCTCATTTTCGGCATTTTTACGACAAATGGTTCCGTTTTGTACTGTTTTTGACAAAATTTGGTGCTTATTCTTGCAAATAATACGTTTGTTTTAAATAACATATTAGAAAATAATCGCACTAGGGGGGTGTACCACTTTCCCTTCCAATTCGTTTTCTTCTTCGTATTCATCAGTTCATCTAACTCCCTTCCAGAAAGAATAGAAATTCCAAAGTAAAGTCGGTAGCGACCGTATTTAAAAAAAACGCAGCTCTGTATCAGAGTTTGTGATCTTTTGTGAGGCATTCCTGCGAACAAACAAGGGCGCGTGCGCGGATAGAACCAGACAGAAACCAGCTGATGCAGGCATTAGGTTAATATTACAGCTACCAAACTGGATTATGAGCCAAAAAATTCCTGAGGGGGTAGCGCCCGGCTGAGCGGGTAGGTGAGACTCTGAGGGGGCGAACCCCCCTTTGCAAGTGTCTGACCCCTCCATTGTTTGACGTTCCATGTCAGTCTAGCCAAGACTGATTTTAGGGTGTTAAATTTGAGCCGCCAGACTTCGACGGTTCTGTGAGTTGTCAACAGCCGAACAACCAGATCTACAGGTTCAAAGGCTTTGTGCTGCACAAAGACGGCACCAGAGAGGCTGTGAACAAGAACAATTTGCTGCTGAGAGGTTGCGAAGTTCGCAACTCCGACTTCGTAGAGGGAATCGTGCTTTATGCGGGTCAGTTGACCAGTCGGTCGGTCGGTCGGTCGCTATAACTTGTCTCAAACAGAGCTAACAGCAGGCAGCTTATTAGATTTAAAGCTTTTTCAGTAAAGGGGCCTGTGCACGTATTGTTAGCTTATGCTTGATACCCACCCAGGATTTTGCAAAGGGGGGTGTAATATTTTGAAGTTGCCTGGATGGGCCGCTGCCCAACAAGGGCGAGAAAATTTCGCAAAATTAGCCTTTAAAAACGTGCTTAGAATGCATTCTGAGCTTAAAATTGACAGAAATTTTCAAGTTTTATTAGTTTAAAGTGGTCTGGTTGGCCTTCTGCCCGACAAGGGCGAGAAATTTTGAAAAGTTAGCCTTCGAAAACGCATTTAAAAGGTATTCTGAGCATAAAATAGACAGTTTTAGTGCATAATTAATTCATTTCAATTATTTTCGTCTAATCTTTCCTCCCTACCTCCACTGCAAACGGGATGTACACACCCTACACCCCCTGGGTACGCTACTGGCTTGGTTAGAAAGCATACACGAACTAGGGGGTTTGGGCTCTACCCCATACATGTAACAGGTCATCCGCCGATGGGGGGAGGGGGGTTGGGGGGTCTGGCGCTGGCCGGGGGGGGTCTGAGCCAAAATTTTGGGAGGGTGTAGGGCACTAAAAACGCTCAAAAATCGAAGAAAATCGCAATTTTTGGGCTAAAAATCGCGAAAAATCGCTAATTTGGACTGAAATGCAGCTAAAAAGTGCAGGCGATTTTGGCAATTTTTGTGTCTGAAATTGTAAAAAATTGCAAAAATTTGCTCAAAAATTTACTTGCCAGAAAAATCGGAGGGGTTGAGGTCGGCGAAATCGTCTCGGGGGGGGGGGGGCATCCGGGGGGTCTGACCTAAGTCGGGTGGGGGGGAGACCCCGTGTTACATGTATGGTCTACCCCCTCCCCCACCGGAAACAGTTTAGTGACCCCGGCCCAAAAATACATAGTACCAGTAGTGCATATATGTAACAGGTCATCCGCCGATGGGGGGAGGGGGGCTGGGGGGGTCTGGCGCCGGCCGGGGGGGGTCGGAGCCAAAATTTTGGGGGAGGGGTGGGCACTAAAAAGCGCTCAAAAATCGAAAAAATCGTAATTTTTTGCTAAAAATTGCCAAAAATCGCTAATTTGGGCTGAAATACAGCTAAAAAGTGCTGTTTTGCAGGCGATTTTGGCAATTTTTGTGTGTGAAATTGTAAAAAATTGCAAAAATTTGCTCGAAAATTTACTTGCCAGAAAAATCGGAGGGGGGGGGGTCGGTGAAATCGTCTCGGGGGGTGTGTTCCCATCCGGGGGTTCTGGCCTAAGTCGGGTGGGCGGCAGACCCCCCAGACCCCCCCTGTTACATGCATGCAGTAGTGGCTCCAATTAGTGTTGTTAGGCTCTTTTTTTTAAAAAAAAGGCTTTTTTATTTTAGCTTAAAATAGCGATGATTTTTAGCCTCGTTACTGAGAAAAGCGTGCTAAAAACGAATTTCCCGGCGTTTTGGACCAGTTTGTATTTTTGGCCGCCGTTCGCCACGTTAAGTTCCTGTTACGTTAAGAGAGTGTGCATTTAAGGTAGAGAAACAAAAGCCATGCTGAATAACAGTGGACCGCGCTACAAACGCAGCAGTCTAGAACGACTGATGAACTGGGACATCGTCTGGTGCGTGGTAATTCTACTAGCCATGTGTATAACGGGTGGTGTCGGCTCGGCTCTCTGGCTACTCAACTACGACAATAAGAGATTTGGCGATGACATCAAGGGACACGTGCCTTTTCTCACTATTAACACGGTCGGCAGACAGATCCCGCTGCTCGGGCCGTTTGGGCTGGAGGGATTCATCAATTTCTGGACTTTCATTATTGTGCTACAGGTCAGTACTTGGCGATAAGGTTAAGAATGGAAATCTTTTAAAGAATGGACTCCAATTTTTAAATCGGCGTACTAATTTGATATGGCAATTATTTGCAGACTTGCGTAACTTTTTTTTTCACCTTCCGACGTGAGTTGAGCTGAAGCCATTGGTGCGCTCCCCATTGTTTGTCTGGCTTCTCAACGGTCTAGAGTTAAGGCATACATGTACTAGGGGGGTTTGGGGGGGTTACTCCCCCAGCTGGAAAGGCCAAACCCCCCCCTCACCCCCCCCTCACCCCCCCGAGACAGGTTAAGGGACCCCCCCCGACCAAAAAATACAAGTACTAGTGGTGGCTCCAGTATTAACAAACTGGGTCAGAAATCACTAATTTTTAGCCTAAAATTCACTTGAAAAGCCTTTGGAAACCGAATTTGGCGCTTCCACTGCTGATATTTTTAAATATTCTTAAAAGAGAAATCGGTGTTTTTGGAAGCTCTTTTTGTCATTTTTTGCTTGTTTTTAGCTCTAAAAAGCTATTTGGCAGCTTAAAATTGCGATTTTTAGCATCCTTACTGAAAAAAACGTGCTAAAAACGCATTTCCAGGCGTTCTGGAGCTTTTTGAAATTTTGGACCCCACCTCTGGACGAAACCCCCCCTCGACCCCCCACCTGAGGAAACCCCCCCCCTACCCCCCTCCCCCCAGGTCGGCCCGGAGCTGTTACATGTATGAGTTAAGGTGTTTTTCCGGCATCGGCCTGTAGCATAGTGGTTAGTGCATTGGACCGGAAATCCAAAGCTGCTGGCTTCGATGCACATGCCTAACTTTTTCACCTTGTTGTTTGAGCCTTCAGAAAAAAGTTTTTTTTTTAATTTTTGACTCTACCGTATAGTGCTGTTTATAGTGCCCCCTATTTATAGCACCCCGGGTACTATAAACGGCACTTAGTGACATTAATTTAATACCCTGGGTCATACATGGGCCGGAAAAATCCGGAGGGGGGGGGTAGGAGGGGGGAGAAGACCTCGGGGGGGGGGGGGGGTCCCCCGAAAAAAGGCCAAAAAACGCCAATTTTGCCTTAAAAAAGCGAAAATTTATCCCACCGGGAGGGGGGGGGGGGGGTAGCCGGCGAAGGGGGGGTATGGAGTATTTTTGGACGGCCGAGGGGGGGTATGGCCGACCGAGGGGGAGGGGTATACCCCCCCCTTACCCCCCCGGCCCATGTATGCCCTGGGTACTATAAATGGAGACAGATTTTTATTCTACAGTGAGCAGTTATTAAGAGCCGGTTTTTCTAGGAATCGACTTTTGCTCCTTAACTACCGGATAAATCTCAACTTTTTGTCTCCGATTTGGCTAAAATTTTGTATTTTGGTTTAATTTGACCTAAAAAGACATTTTATCACCTTCCCGGCCATTTTTGAGAGGGTCACTTTTTCGACCCAACCTCAGATTTCGGCTTATAACTCGGGAGCGAATCGATGTAGAAACTTGGGGATTGCATATTTAGAATCAGAAGAGCGTTCTCTTTCAAACGGTACCCTACTCGACCAAATTTCTGTCAAAAGTTATTTTTCGAATCCCTTCCGGGCCCGATTTGACCCCCCTATAACACCGAGTCCGAACTTTTTATTTCATGGAAATGTAGCGCTATCTATTCGCTTTCGAACGGACAAAAAAAATCGAGAAAAAAAAGGGGGGGTCAAATTGAGTTTTTGGGCCTTGAAAGTTGAAAATCCCAGAAATTTTATATAAATTTGCCTTCAGCAGGCATACACTGCAAAGAGCAGAACATGGTAAATTATGGACCGATCTCCAAGATTTCTGCCATACATATTACACAGTATCTCTTGCATACATTGCACAATTCTGGACTTGCTTAAACTTGCTTAATGCTTTCTGACGCGAGTGACATGGCTTCTGGCTTACATTTAAAAGATAATGAAGTCGCGAGTCAAATTTGCGTTGTGCCCTGATTAGTAGCTGATCACAGAGACTGTTTTCAAGCTTGAAGTTTTGTTTTTGACTGTGACAACACTGGTCTAGCTATCCAAAACGTACCAAGCATGGATAAAACGCATTCCATTTAAGGCTCTGCTCGCTGGATGGAATTTGTATCATGTAGAATCTGCGGCTTGGCATGACACTGATTGAAATGTTGGATACAGACCTAAAATTAGACGCTATCAAATTAGCGTGGTGCACTGATTAGTAGCTAACCAATGAAGAGTATTTTATTGTTTTGTGTGAGTCAAGTGTTTGCGTGTATTCTTGTTGTGTAGTCGCTTTTGAGTGATTGTGCTGCATTGTGTTGTGTTTTACTAGTACCCCAAACCCATAAACTCCTTCACCATAGAGCCTAATGATAGTTAATTCATACTCCTTCTTGAAAAGTGGCTGTTAGATTGAGTTTGCTCGACATACTGTACATACATGTATATAGTGAATTGAAAGAATGCGTGATTCCAGGAGTGTTCATATTATTGAGCTGTTGAGTCGTCGTGTTTGTGACTGTGTGTGTTTCCGTTGTGTCAGCAACTAACCAGTAAAGCCAACTTTTGTTTCATTGGTGCCAAGACCCATTGAACCTCCCTTCACAGATCTTCCGACTCATCAGTTTCTTATGTTCAAGTTCCCAAGTTCCCCTTCGCTTCAACCAGCAGTTCCATTGCGTGATCATCAGGCACAGACATTTGATGCTCACATGTCATCCCCTACATTCCTCGATCGTCTCCAGCCTCTATGATCGCAGTATCAGTGGAATGTCGAACAGTGGCAGATGGAACAACAGCAACGTGATCGAGAGTGGCAGATCGAACAGCAACGATGGCAGACCGAACAGTGCCAGCATGATCGCGAGAAGCAGCAGCGCCTTGATCGTATGTTCTCCCGGTGTTGGTCTCGGTACAGCAAGGCTCCCGTGAAAGAGGAAACGGCTTTGTGTTCTGGCACTTCGGATGTCCAAGTCAGCTCGTTAGATACTCCCTTCAGTGGGTTAATGGTCGATCCTCCTTTCAGTGGGCATTCTCCTATCAAGTCTGATCTCTACATCCCACTGTCCTTTGGTACCGATTGCACAACGTTTTCGGGCACAGGTCAACATCATTAGTTCTTCAGTTGCAGATCACACAAAGGCTCACTGGTTGCGTCATATTCTCCAAAGTCGCACTTTTTGAAACTGAAAAACTGATGAGCTGGAAGACTTGTGAAGGGAGGGTCAATGGGTCTCGACACCAATGAAACGAAAGTTGGCTTTACTGGTTAGTTGCTGATTCGCACAACACAACAGAAACACACAATCACATACGCAACGACTCAACAGCTCAATAATACAAGCACTCCTGGAATCACGCATTCTTTCACTATATACATGTAGTACAGTATGTTGCGCAAACTCAATCTAACAGCCACTTTTCAAGAAGGAGTGCAAATTAACTATCATTAGGCTCCATGATTAGCTAGTAATCAGTGCACCACGCTAATCTGACTTATAGCGACCAATTTTAGGTCTGTATCCAACATTTCAATCAGTGTCATGCCAAGCCACAGATTTTACATGATACAAATTCCATCCAGCGAGCACAGCCTAAATGGAATGCGTTTTATCCATACTTGGTGCGTTTTAGATAGCTAGACCAGTGTTGTCACTGTCAAAAACAAAACTTCAAACTTGAAAACAGTCTCTGTGATCAGCTACTAATCAGGGCACAACGCAAATTTGACTCGCGACTTCATTATCTTTTAAATGTAAGCCAGAAGCCATGTCACTCGCGTCAGAAAGCATTAAGCAAGTTTTAAGCAAGTCCAGAATTGTGCAATGTATGCAAGAGATACTGTGTAATATGTATGGCAGAAATCTTGGAGATCGGTCCATAATTTACCATGTTCTGCTCTTTGCAGTGTATGCCTGCTGAAGGCAAATTTATATAAAATGTCTCGGATTTTCAACTTTCAAGGCCCAAAAACTCAATTTGACCCCCCTTTTTTTCCTCGATTTTTTTGTCCGTTCGAAAGCGAATAGATAGCGCTACATTTCCATGAAATAAAATGTTCGGACTCGGTGTTATAGGGGGGTCAAATCGGGCCCGGAAGGGATTCGAAAAATAATTTTTGTCAGAAATTTGGTCGAGTAGGGTATCGTTTGAAAGAGAATGCTCTTCTGATTCTAAATATGCAATCCCCAAGTTTCTATATCGATTTGTTCCCGAGTTATAAGCCGAAATCTGAGATTGGGTCGAAAAAGTGACCCTCTCAAAAATGGCCGGGAAGGTGATAAAATGTCTTTTTAGGTCAAATTAAACCAAAATACAAAATTTTAGCCAAATCGGAGACAAAAAGTTGAGATTTGTCCGGGAAGAGTCGATACTTAGAAAAACCGGCTCTTAATACAAAATGTCCGAACATTATAGGGTTTTCGGTGGTAAACGTTGTTTGTGCGAACAAAAACAGTAGATAATGCAATCATAGAGGTTCTGATGTAAGTAAAGAACATGGATTGACTTTTATTTTCGCAAAACTCTAAGTGCTATATATAGTAGCCGGGTACTAACGATAACAACTGTGACGGCTAAAAAGTAGAGAAGAAACGTTGCAGATAATGATTCCGATCAGTCTGTACGTATCGATCGAGATAATAAAGTTGGGCCAGATCTACTTCATGTGTCAGGACCAGAAACTCTACTACGAACCGACCGACAAACCGATCCAGTGCAGGGCTCTGAACATCCCCGAGGAACTGGGTCAAGTGCAGTTCGTGCTCTCCGATAAGACCGGCACCCTCACCGAGAACCAGATGCTCTTCAGGAGGTGTGCCGTTGCCGGACAGGACTACGGACCCGGAGGTACTAGTGGCAACCTTTTGCTAGCCCATCTACCACGCCCACTTGTGCTCTCTCTGTGTTAAGCACGGCAAGATGGTTGACTGTATGATTGCAGCTTGTTTTGTCACTCTTTTCTGTTGTCTTTACGCTCTGTTATGTCTGTCTGTCACTGTTGCTCTCTTAGCATTCCTGCGCTGATGATCGTTGCAGCGGCATGTCACTGAGTAGTAGGAAGAAAAGTCTCTAAGGACTATGTTGCAGACCAAACTTACCAACTCGTTCCCCCTTCGGCGGATGACCTGCTACATGTATAGTTTGTTTGGTTGTTTCTGTCTGTCTGTATGTCTAACCCCTTTTGGTCAGGTGAATGACAAGGGTGCCACCAATGACATATGGTGCCGGTTAAGCTTCAACAGGGTTCATAGAGTCAAGGAGGTCAGGGAAAAGTCAATAAATTTCATGTCTGGCCAGGGAAAACTAGGGCTCTTTTCTCGCCGTGGTAGGGCCACTGCCACTGAAGGATAAATAAATTCTTGAAAGATTGGTGAAATTTTTGTTAAGATATTCTGCTTAGTTCCTGAGATATTGGCTCTCAAAGTCAAAACAGTGATTTTGGCAATGAACAAGAGGGATTTTTTGCACTTCATAATAAAACGGATTCCTACTACTACTGAGAGCTATTGGAGGCTTTACCGGTGACACTCACGCTCGGTTTGCTTCACCAGTAAAGTTTCGTTAGTCCTCTCCTCAGCAGTAGGAGTCTGTTTAACTGTGAAGTGCAACGGAATCGGTCTTGTTCTTTGCCAAAATCTCTGTTTCGACTTTGAGAGCCAATATCTCAAGAACTAAGTGGTGTATCTTAACAAAAATTTCACCAATCTTTCCAGAATTTATTTATCTAAAAGAAAACGATTCATTCAAATCGGCGAGCTTTGCAGTTGCTACAGTAGAAATGTTCGGGGTTGTTTTTGTCCGACAATGAGTGGAGTTGCCAAGCGGCTCTGAAAAGCTGTCACCATTATATACTTATTCCAGGTCCCCCAGTCAAGCGTCATGCGCGTCGACCCAGTATGGTGGAAGATCCCCAAGGCTTCCAGAGTCCGGAATGCGTCAGCGATGTGAAACCAAACGCGCAGCTGGTCAAGATCGTGCAGTCGCTCAACGAGGACTCTCTCTTCTCAGCCGAGGCCGATTCTACCACTGCAGCCAATGACGACGACTTAGACCTACGAGCTTACTTTGACTTTTTCATCAACCTAGCCGTCTGCAACACGGTGGTGGTCAACAGTCAACCTCATTTCGACCGAATGAACGCCTCTGGCTATTTTCTGGACGGGGGAGCCACCTTCGTCAACGGGGCGTTCGGCGCTGGCGGCAACACCCCCAGAGGCACGCCCCCCAGCGGCAGTCCCCCGGAAGCGGCCAGCACGGCGCCGAGGAGGTTGCCCCCCTTGCAGGAGTCAATTACCCCTCTGGATCAGCCGGAGCCGGCCAAGTTCTTTATCGCCAATGGAACCAGTACCCCTGCTAGAAACAATTCCATCCCGGCCATTCTGACCGAAGAAGCGGAGTCGGAAACCGGTTCCAGAGCTCCGTCGCCGGACAAGCAGGAGCTGGAGAGTCCGAAGACCCCGAACCGGCCCAATTCTCTGCTCAATCTCAGCACTAGATTGGGTTCGAAGCTGGGTCTGAGTCCGTTGCTCAAAGGACGCAAGGGTTCGCCGGGAAACGCAGCTGCCAGATGTGATTCGCCGGCACCCCCGCTTAATCCGTTTTATGAGGCCGAAAGCCCAGATGAATTGAGTTTGGTCTATGCGGCGTCTGCCTATGGAGTTAAACTGCTGAAACGACAGATCAACTATGTTATGGTTGAATTGCCAGATGGAAGGAGAATGAGGTGGGAGGAGAGCATACATGTAACAGGTCATCCGCCGATGGGGGAGGGGGTTGGGGGGGGGTCTGGCGCCGGCCGGGGGGGGGGGGGTCTGAGCCAAAATTTTGGGGGAGGGGGGTGGACACTAAAAAACGCTCAAAAATCGAAAAAATCGCAATTTTTCGGCTAAAAATTGCCAAAAATCGCTAATTTGGGCTGAAATACAGCTAAAAAGTGCTCTTTTGCAGGCGATTTTGGCAATTTTTGTGTGTTAAATTGTAAAAAATTGCAAAAATTTGCTCGAAAATTTACTTGCCAGAAAAATCGGAGGGGGGGTCGGTGAAATCGTCTCGGGGGGGGGGTCTGGCCTATTTCGGGTGGGGGGCAGACCCCCCCCCTGTTACATGTATGGAGGAGAGTGTTTTTTATTTATTCTTTGTGCACAGGGTTCGTGCGGGACCGGGAAAGTCAGGGAATTTGGTGTCTGGTCGGGGAAAAATTTCATAGCAACGGAAAGATCTCGCCGCCAAATGGTCCTGTCAGAACTTTACACACCAACCTTTTGAAGATCGGTTTTCTGACTATATACTACTACTACTTATAAACACCCTCTGAATACGGTTTAAATGCGTTTTACAAAGCCAATTTTTCAAAATTTTCTCACATTTGCTGCAGTTTCCTCACCCTGGATGGTCGGAGAATTTTGAGTTTGGTCATGGAAAGGTCAGGGAATTTTGCTATACAAAAGCTGCATCAACCCTTACATACATGTAACGGGTCATACGCCGAAGGGGAGGGGGTTGGGGGTCTGAGCCGAACTTCTAGAAACGAAGTTGGGCACTAAAAATCGCAATTTTTCTGCAAAAAATCGTGAAAAATTGCTAATTTGGGCTCAAATACAGCCAGAAACTGCTATTTTAGAGGCGATTTTTGTGTCTGAAATTGTAAAATGGGCTAAAAAATTACTTGCCAAAAAGTCGTAGGGGGTCCCCACCCGGGGCGTCTGGACTAGGTCGGATGGGGCAGACCCCCTGTTGCATGTATGGACGTGAGTATGCCTAGATTGAGTTCAGAATAGCTTATTTTAACCTATTTCAGCGAAAAATACGTCTAAAAAGCTCTTGATTTGAATAAAAATCCGACTTTTTGGCTTACCATTCTCTCAGCCACCTAAGACTTTGAAAATTTAGCAGTCCTCAGCCCATTTCTGGTTATAGGTACGACCTGCTGCACACACTGCCGTTCGATTCGGACCGTAAGCGGATGTCAGTTGTGGTGCGCTGTCCATTCACCAGCAAAGTGATTCTCTACTGCAAAGGGGCTGACGCAGCCATCATCAACGTCTTATCGGAGGAGTTTGAACAGAGTACAGCCGGCGAAAGGGTGCTATACAAGACACAACAGTACATCAATCACTACTCCAGCTATGGGCTGAGAACGCTCTGCTTCGCTAAGAAGGTATCATCTACCCATTACATGTAACAGGTCATCCGCCGAAGGGGGAGGGGTGTGAGCTTCTAGGGGGTTGGGCACTGAAAACGCTCAATTGCAATTTTGAGCTAAAAATCGTCAAAACTGTCAGATACTCCGATTGTGGTCTGGTTCCGTTCCTCAAGTTGGTTTCACCGCCGAGGCTACCCCTCTTGCGCTAGTTGGTTGAGACCTCTGGGATATCAGGATTGACAAGCCCTCGTTGCAAGCCACTTTACATCTCCTTTCTATTTCTACCCCGCCCTCTACTAAGCTTTTTGCCCTTATCAAGATGTGTCAAACATCTTTTCGTACGTAGGTAACGTCCCACTCTGCCATACAAACAGCTACCTCTGTTGGCCTCATATCAACCGCTAATCCCGAACCTACGTAGAAGTCAGGGTTCGTGCGGGACCTGGAAAGTCAGGGAGTCATGGAAAAGTCAGGGAATTTAAAAAAAGTCAGGGAATCAGGGAAAAGTCAGGGAATTTGGTGTCTGGTCAGGGAAAAATTTGATAGCAGCAGAAACATCTCACCGCCAAATAGTCCTGTCAGAACTTTACACAACACCCTTTTGAAAATCGGTCTTCGGGCTTTATAGATTACTGCTTAAACCGGAAATTTACCCTCTGAATACCGTTGAAATTTTTCAAATTTTCTCACATTGGTTGCAGTTTCCTCACCCTGGTCGGTCAGGGAATTTTGGCTTTGGTCATGGAAAAGTCAGGGAAAGGTCAGGGAATTTTGCTATCCGAAAGCCGCACGAACCCTGGAAGTCTAAAACCTGATCACAGAGCTGAGTAGAAGCCCTAGGTTCCAAATAAGAGATGGATAGTGTCACTGTATCTAAATTGACAATCAGCGCTTCATGCATAAGTGGAATGCACGCCGCTTCCCTCGCAATTCGGCAGCAGCGAAACCTAGTTTAGCCTGTACAGTTTAAAATGATATGAGTAGCGGTCATACATGCGCCGGAAAAATCCGGTTGTGTCTGGGGGTGCCGAATAAGTCCAAAATTCAATTTAACTACAGGAACTATCAGAAGAAGAATATTCGGCGTGGGCGCAGGAGCACCAAGAAGCAGAAATGGACATCGAAAACAGAGAACAGTTAATTTACGAATCGGCGCTCAAAATAGAACAGAACCTCTGTCTCCTCGGTTGTACGGGCATCGAGGACAGGCTACAGGTTAGTTAGGCAGTTAGTTATACCAAGAATGCATAAAAGAGTAGCAAGAATGTGCCACTCAGCGGCCGGCTGAGTGTCGATGCGCTGCACCTTAATTACCGGAGGGTTGGGGAATTTCCCAATTCGCTTTACTGCAGCGCAACCTGATTTTTGAGCGCGATGTTCAACCTGTCTTTGGGAATATAGCTGCCCGCGATGATTCCTTAAGTCTACGGCAACATGATAAGGGGAAAGAAAGGTAAAAAAGCTGGAATATGCAAGCGTGTAGAATTTGTACATGGCCAAGCTCGTGTGCTGCGTTCAAAATGGAAAGTTTCACAAATGCGAAAAGCCTGATGCATTTCACAGATATCTTGCAATCTTGTCTTGCAATTGGACACATATTTTTTTAGTTATTGTGATGATTGCAGATCTTAGACCAAGTATGGAATGAATTGCCGTTGTAGAAAATCACTACAAATTTTGTTGACGTCATGCTTGCTCAGAAATCAGGTTGCGCTGCAATAAAGCGCATGCGCAATTTACCGAAGGGATCGGGAAATTCCCGACCCCTCCGGTAATTAAGGTGCAGCGCATCGACACTCGGCCGGCCGCTGAGTGGCACATTCTTGCTACTATTTTATTTTATGTATTCTTGGTTATACAGTAGTTGGGTTCGGTTACAGTCAACCAGATAAACTTGGGTTTGAGTTAGTTCTAACGCAACACTGAACCTTCAACCGTCATGATACAGTAGACTGACGGGTTCTACAAATATCGAAAGAAAAAGAAATTTTATTTTCCTTTTGGCCATCTACAGTATGGGGGGCCAAAATGGCCACCCCGTTTTTCCGAAATTTACTTAATCGATTTGTTCTCGTTCATTTCTTCTTCGATTTGGCTAAAATTTTCAGGATTAATTAACAATGTAGTAACTGGGTAGATATTCCAAGGTGCCAAAATTCTGACTTGCTCTGGTTTTATGAGCCGAAAACTCTGAATTAGGCTGGTCCACGGAAATTATAATTTTTTTGTTAATTGAAAGAGCATGGGTCTGAAAATTGCAGAAATGATTGCTGTTGCCTTTAGGCAGAACATACTGACTGGGCACTCCTGTAGCTCATAGGGCACTAAAATTGGAGAATTTCAAACATGATCGAAAATCCCATAGTTAAGAGTTCCGCACTTTCTACAATTTCTAGAAGCACTGAATCAGTTGTTAATCAACATAGATTGTAGTAGGAAGTTAGACAAACGAATTATCATGATATTTGATCCATTCCACATTATAGAAACATTCCCCACAGTTTTTTTTGAAAATCGAAACTCTTACGAATCCTCATTTCACCTGTTTTACGAAGAAAAATCACATTTTGTCATGTGTTTGAAATACTCCAATTTTACAGCCCTTTGAGCTACAGGGCTACCCACTCAATGTGTTATGCCCAATGGCAACATCAGTCATTCCTGCACGTTTCAGACCGATAGTCTTTGAATTAACGAAAAAATTAGAATTTCCATGGACCACTCTGATTCTTAGTTTTCGGCTCATAAAACCTGAGCGAGTCAGAATTTTGGCACCAAGCTTGCGCAGTGTCTACCCACTTACATTGTTACTTAATGCTGAAATTTTCAGTCGAATCGATAAAGAAATAACCGAGAACGAATCGTTTGAGTAAAGTTCGGCCATTTTTTGCCCATACTGTACCTACGAATGTGCATGTTTGTAGGACGGCGTGCCGGAATGCATAGCGGCGCTGCGGCATGCTGGAATTCGCGTTTGGGTGCTAACTGGCGACAAGATAGAGACGGCGGTCAACATTGCCTACGCATCGCGGCTCTTTTCGCCCGGCATCGAGCTTATGCAGATCTGTGCCAAGAACGAGGTAGCAGGATAGCAATGAAACTACCTGGAATTTGTTAACAAAGTTCAAATATTCAGGCTGACACCAGCGAGTTGCTTGACCACTACCTCGAACAATTGGCCACTCGCCATCGGAACCAATCAGCGTCGTCGGGGAATCGGCAGTCGTCTGAGGGCGGAGCTTTGCTGAACCAATCGGCGCCGCCGGCCAATCATCAGCAGACCAAGATCGGACTGGTGGTGGACGGCTGTACACTAGCTTTCTGTCTGCAGCCGGCGCTGGAGGAAAAGTTTGGCAAACTGGCCGCCAGGTGTACTTCGGTGCTCTGCTGTCGCGCCACGCCTCTGCAGAAAGTATTGATTTATTGATTTTCTTAAGCGGAAGCCGAAGGCAAACTCTGCAAACAAACAAAAACGAAACAAGGAAATAGAACCAGAGAGAAACAAACGAATAAACACAAGCGTGCAGGAACAAACCAAATAAACACAAAAGACAGGGTTCGTGCGGGACCTGGAAAGTCAGGGAGTCATGGAAAAGTCAGGGAATTTAAAAAAGTCAGGGAAAAGTCAGGGAATTTCGAGTCTGGTCAGGGAAAAATTGGATAGCAGCCGAATCATCTCGCTGCCGAATCATCCTATCCGAACTTTACACGACACCCTTTTGAAAATCGGGCTTCTGACTTTATATAATACTCCTTAAACCGAAATTTACCCTCTGAATACCATTTAAATCCATTTTTCAAAGCCAATTTTTCAAAATTTTCTCTTATTGGTTGCCCTTTCCTCACCCTGGTTGGTCAGGGAATTTTGACATTGGTCATGGAAAAGTCAGGGAAAGGTCAGGGAATTTTGCTATACAAAAGCCGCAGGAACCCTGAAAGAACAATCAAAAACAAGCAAACATTAACATACTACCAGATACAAAGAAAACAAAGGAACAAACAGACACAACAGAACAAACACAAACTCACAGACACAAAAAAAACAAACCAACGTACACGAACAGGACAATCGAAAACAGACTAACAAACAGAAACTATCAATCAACAGCCAACAAACACCAACAAAACAAACAAACACTAACAAACAGGCACATACAAAACAACCACAAACAAGCAGGAACAAACAAAACAAATACAAACAATCAGCAACAAAACACTAACAAAGCAAACAAACAATAAGAAACGTAACAAGCACAAAGCAGCATTTGCAGGGTAGCGTGGTGCGGTTGGTAAAAGAGAAGCTGAACGGCAAAACGTTGGCTATCGGAGATGGCGCAAATGACGTTTCGATGATTCAGTGCGCAGATGTAGGCATCGGAATAAGTGGACAGGAGGGAATGCAAGCAGTGAGTGGGCAGAGTAGTCTAAAATAGCTGGTCTTAATTAAATAGTTGCATTATTCTCCAGGTGATGTCATCAGACTATGCTCTGGCCAGGTTTCGCTTTCTGCAAAGGCTCTTGCTGGTGCACGGTCACTGGTCCTATGACCGACTGGCCCGGACCGTACTCTACTTCTTCTACAAGAATGCTGTACTGTCACCTAATCTCTCTGATTGTTGGTTGTGTTGTACGTCACTGTTTGCAGCTGTTTGTCTTCTGTATATTCTGGTACCAGTTGTACTGCGGCTTCAGTGGTCAAGTGATGATCGACCAGATCTATCTTTTCACCTTTAATCTCATCTTTACCAGCTTTCCGCCACTCCTCATGGGAATGTTGGATCAGGATGCCTCTGACGCGCTGCTCTTACAGAAGCCTGCATTGTACGCTTTGGGAAGAGAGTCTCAGGTGCTTTTTTCTGACTCTTTTGACTGACTGGACTGACTGAACTGACTGACTGAACTGACTGACTGACTGACTGACTGAACTGACTGAACTGACTGACTGACTGACTGACTGACTGACTGACTGACACTTTATTAGTGCTGCAGTAGTGTAATCTCTGTTTTGTTTCAGAGTTACTGTTGGTACAGTTTCTGGCTGAACGTTATGGCTGCGCTGTGGCAGAGTCTTGCCATCTACTTTGTGGCTCATTTTGTAAGACTGACTTTAATTAATTTGCATAAAAACTCTATAATCATTTGCAGGTCTATGTCGGCCAGAACATAGACATTCAGACATTCGGCTTTCTAATCCATTCCGCACTGGTTGTAGTATCTCTGCTGCATCTTGCCACTGAAATACGCTCTTGGGTGGGTGCAATGGAGTTGCTCTCACTATCTATGTGCTATTTTTGCTTTTCAGACAGCTCCCTTGGCTGCCAGTATGGTTTTGAGCTTGGTTATTTACATAGTGTTTGCGCTGCTGTACAACTGGCTGATGCCGCCCGGCTGGGGGGTCAAAGACGCTCCTTTGATGGTGGCTCAACACTCGCTCTCTGATCCTCTCTTCTGGTTGTGTCTTCTCTTCACGTCCGTTCTGGCACTCCTGCCAAGGTGGGTGCTCTTGCCTTTCCTAGATTGTGTGGGTGGTCTTATTTTTCTTTAACTGTCTGATGGGTGGTCTTACCTTTAGTAGACTCTGAGGATGGTCCAGCCTTTCCTAGACTGTGTGGGTGGTCTAGCCTTTCCTAGATTATGTGGGTGGTCTAGCCTTTCCTAGACAGTGTGGGTGGTCTAGCCTTTCCTAGACTGTGTGGGTGGTCTAGCCTTTCCTAGACTGTGTGGGTGGTCTAGTCTTTTCTAGACTGTGTGGGTGGTAGAGTTGTAAAAAAATTTTTTTTGAAAGCCAAAAAAAGCTTTTTTTTATGAAAATTTTTCATTTCGAAATTTTTTTTTCAAAATTTTTTCCTAGCATGAAATATAGCTTGTAGGAGATGCAAGGATGCATCAGAAGCAGCTTTAAATGCAAAAGCTGATACTTTGGTTCAAACATAGTGTTACAGCCTGAGAGTCAACATTCTACGTGCAGCATTGCTCACAGAGTGGCTGCTGGCCTTCAAAACCTATTTTTAGGCTTAGAATAGGCAAGAAATTGATAGAACTGCACTCCTAATGTATATCTGAGGCTAAATTCAGCGATTTTCCCCCAAAATTTCCATACTGTGAATAAAATAAAAAATTTTCGAAATGGGCCTTCAAAAAAAAAGCTTTTTTTTTAAAAAAAAGCCTTTTTTAAAAAAAAAGAGCCTAACAACACTAGTGGGTGGTCTAGCCTTTCCTAGACTGTCTGGGTGGTCTTATTTTTCTTTAACTGTCTGATGGGTGGTCTTACCTTTAGTAGACTCTGAGGATGGTCCAGCCTTTCCTAGACTGTGTGGGTGGTCTAGCCTTTGCTAGATTATGTGGGTGGTCTAGCCTTTCCTAGACTGTGTGGGTGGTCTAGCCTATCCTAGACTGTGTGGGTGGTCTAGCCTTTCCTAGACTACGTAGGTGGTCTAGCCTTTCCTAGACTGTGTAGGTGGTCTAGCCTTTCCTAGACTGTGTGGGTGGTCTTATTTTTCTTTAACTGTCTGATGGGTGGTCTTACCTTTAGTAGACTCTGAGGATGGTCTAGCCTTTCCTAGACTGTGTGGGTGGTCTAGCCTTTCCTAGATTATGTGGATGGTCTAGCCTTTCCTAGACAGTGTGGGTGGTCTAGCCTTTCTTAGACTGTGTGGGTGGTCTAGCCTTTCCTAGACTATGTGGGTGGTCTAGCCTTTCCTAGACTACGTGGGTCGGTTTTATAGAGTGGCGGTGATGACAATCCGTAACACAGTACAACCGCCGGACGTGCTGGTGGCCAGATTAAAGGAGAGATGGCCACAGACGCCGTCGCCCAAACTCTCACTTCTTCAGAAGCTGCAAATGGCTCTCAGATTTCAACAGAAAACTAAGAAGGTATTCACACTACTTCCACTTCTAACTGCGCCTGTACTCTGATCAAATCTTTGATCACATCTAAACAAATGGAAGGGAGTGGTCTTTCAGGCAACGCATAGAATTAAGAGTCAGTCTCTGAACCGATCGAGTCTCATTCTTCAGACCCAAAATTGAAACTTTGGCGCAGGAAGTTGAAAGTTGGTGCACTGATACCCCTTGATGAGTTGTTAAACCACTGCAAAGGAATACCGAATTCGACGCTCCACGCTCGAGATATAAGCCCGCGAAAATCGGCTCTCTTAACTATGGGACCAAAATTTCAAACTCGCATTTCTAACTTACCAGTTGGAGTTTGAAGTTGAAAATTGTGGATTTTACATAACTTTTTGAGTACTTTAAGATTACGTAGTCCAATTTCACTTTTGAGGAAAGAAATTTTTTTCGGCCTCATTTGGCGCCCCATAGCTCGTCTGGAACCCCCCCTAGTCATATCTTTTTATTTCAGATTATTGTAGCGCTATCAATTAGCTACCTTTTGGTATAAAGTACGTCGAGCCAGCTGCCCGCGTGTTTGAGAAATATGGCTTCAAATTTGAAAAACCCCTGACTTTTGCATTATTTTTTGTGCATAAAATTTATATTATATTTAATATTTCTCAAAAAACGCGGGCAGCTGGCTCGACGTACTTTACACCAAAAGGCAGCTAATTGATAGCGCTACAATAACCTGAAATAAAAAGATATGATTAGGGGGTTTCAGACGAGCTATGGGGCGCCAAATGAGGTCGAAAAAAATTTGTTTACTCAAAAGTGAAATTGGACTGCGTAATCTTAAAGTACTCAAAAAGTTGTGTAAAAACCATAATTTTTAACTTCAAACTCCAACTGGTAGGTTAGAAATCAGAGTTGGAAATTTTATGCTCAAAAAATAATGCAAAAATTCGGGGTTTTTCAACTTTGAAAAACTATTTCTCAAAAACGCGGGCAGCTGGCTCCACGTATTTTACAACAAAACGTAGCTAATTGATAGCGCTACAATAATCTGAAATAAAAAGATATGACTAGGGGGGGTTGCAGATGAGCTATGGGGCGCCAAAGGAGGTCGAAAAAAATTTTTTATTCAAAAGCGAAATTGTACTACGTAATCTTAAAGTACTCAAAAACTTGTGTAAAAACTATAATTTTTAACTTCAAACTCCAACTGGTAGATTATAAACCAGAGTTGGAAATTTTATGCACAAAAAAATAATGCAAAAGTCTGGGGTTTTTCAACTTTGAAGCCATATTTCTCAAAAACGCGGGCAGCTGGCTCGACGTACTTTATACCAAAAGGTAGCTAATTGATAGCGCTACAATAATCTGAAATAAAAAGATATGACTAGGGGGGGTTCCAGACGAGCTATGGGGCGCCAAATGAGGCCGAAAAAAATTTCTTTCCTCAAAAGTGAAATTGGACTACGTAATCTTAAAGTACTCAAAAAGTTATGTAAAATCCACAATTTTCAACTTCAAACTCCAACTGGTAAGTTAGAAATGCGAGTTTGAAATTTTCGTCCCATAGTTAAGAGAGCCGATTTTCGCGGGCTTATATCTCGAGCGTGGAGCGTCGAATTCGGTATTCCTTTGCAGTGGTTTAACAACTCATCAAGGGGTTTCAGTGCACCAACTTTCAACTTCCTGCGCCAAAGTTTCAATTTTGGGTCTGAATAGGGCAAAGGGGCAAAACTCGATCAGTTCAGAGACTGACTCTTAAAGTAGCTGAAGTTTGATTTGCCACAAAATGGTCACCAAAGTTTTGAAGGGCTAAGGACGCGCTGGTATGGGATAACCGATCCGATTGGGGTGAGGGGTTGGCCTTTCTAGCAAGGGGCTAAGCCCCTAGTACATGTGTGGTTGTCAGGGAAATCAGGTTTGGTTTCCTAAAAAAACAGTTACTTTACTGCATATCCGCTACTGGACGAGCTCACTGTTGTGTAACTGGTTGTACATTCCGAATATGGTATGGAAACTGTATGACAGTACCCATTCTACATTCCATTCTACAGTCAGGGAAATAACAACATATATGGTATCAGTACACATATATGGAAACGGTGCCATGGTACCAGTACCATATAAGGAAGTGGTGCCATATATGGTACCACTTGAAGGTGTACCGGTACCATATACGTATGTTGTTATTTTCCTGACTGTTCTACAGAGACTGCAAGACAACTGACCACACTGCACCGTGCTATGCAAATTTTTGCAGGTGCGGGTGGACCCCAATGCAATTGTGTTGGGGCCAGTGAACGGCAGTTCTGCCCAGGACCTCCAGTCCATGATGGCCGGCGGAACGCCGCCGCCGGTGCCCAACGAAGGTGAGGCGGACGTCACTCATCTTTGACTTTCTGCGGTCTCCCAGCTAGTCACCGAACGGATCTCTCGCTCTGTCTCTATGACAGTTTGGAATGTCTCGCCGTGTAGCCCCGTGACCTGCAACCCAGTATTGCTTTCCTATCTGTAGAGATGACCTGACTGCATGTTTTAGTGCCTCCGACAGTGCTTTAAGCCGCCGTTTTTGCCACATATTATTATTATCTTCAATGCTTAGCGACCGGTTTGTAAATGCTTTTCTATAAGGGCGTTGCAAATTGCGTCGATTAGTGTTCAAGTGCTGTGCGCTGGGCAAAAAGAAATGTACCTTATATTATTAAAGGCAGAGTATTTTACTGGCAATGGCCACTACAGAACTCAGTTGTTGTTGTTGTTCTTGTTGTTTTGTTGTGTGATTGTTTGCGCCAAATCAGTGAATTTATCATCATCATCAGTGGTCTGTTCTGTTCTGCCGAGCCGGAATGGTTGTGTTGGGAGCAACTGTTTGCAACCGGAACACATGTGCCTATTGTAATATTTATTCTTTGCTACGGTTTTTTTAGCTATGTGAAGAAATTATCAAAAAGATATTCGAGGAATAAATGGTTACTATTACCATGTAGTGTTTGTTACGGAAAATCTATCCTAGAGAAGTGACTCAGTCTGGCGCTGAAAGCCGTTTATGGTAATGGCACCATACGTCATACCGGTTCTGTCACGGTACCCTATGTCTGACCACAGTTGTGGTACCATATGGTACCCGGGGATGGATTATTTTCCGAAAAAATCTCTGCCTGTTTTTTCGGTTTTTTTTCCAAAATCGCGGAGAAAACTCTTGCTCAAGTTTTGAGTATCCTAGCCTGGTTTTATAATTCCTAACGCTTTCTAGCGCCTTCCTGAGCCTTCAGAACAGAAGTACCCGTCTTACATAGATTTAAATCATGAAATGAAACAGTCCGTGACGGGCTCTATCAGTAAACCCTGTATGCAAATTTTCTTATAGCAATTTGCTTTTTTGTTTTAGATTGCCAAATTTGGTATTTTCTGTTGTTTTTCTAACAGTTTTGAGTCAGTCTGACCTATTATACATCTGAAAAGTCCATTTTTAACTGAAAAATGACACAAATTAGCATTTTTAGCTTTAGTTTTTTCCGCGATTTATTGTTTTTCTACCCTTAGGAAAAAACCGGTTTTTTAGGGAAAAACACCACAACATCCCTGCTGGTACCCCTACTTTGGCTTTAGTAGCTGTACCGGTACCATATATGGTGCCCCCACGTTCGGGGACGGTGGTGATACCATTATGGTGCCCCTACCCATGGCCAGTGGCGTATCCAGGGGGGTGTAGGGTGTGTACACCCCCCCTTTGCGGTGGAGGTAGGAAGAAAAAGTCTGTCAAAAATATAAGAAACTAATGAATTACGTACTAAAAATGTCTAATTTGTGCTTAGAATGCCTTCTAAATGCGTTTTTGAAGGCTAAATTTTCAAAATTTTCTCGCCCTGGTCGGGCAGAAGCCCAACCAGGCCATTATAAACTACTAAAACTTGTAATTTCTGTTAATTTTAAGCTCGGAATGCGTTTTAAACGCGTTTTTGAAGGCTAATTGTGCTAAATTTTCCTACCAACCAGGCACTTTCAAAATTTTACACCCCCCCCTTTCCAAAATCCTGGATACGCCACTGCCCATGGCCATTTAATTACCTCCTCATGGTGTTTATCTACAATTGTATATCTACGTATATATACATGTACAGTGGCGGCCAAAAGTTTGGACGCACCCCCAAAATTTTCAGTTTTCTGTTAATAACACCTGTTCTGTTTGCAGCTTGCGGATGAAGTTGTGTACTAAGTTTGTACATAGTAGCCCTACATAACCTGAAACCATATGGTGTTCAGTCCCTCTCACGTTGCTGTAGTATGAATCCATTTTCGAAAGACCTTAGAAAAATGGGTGGACAAAAGTTTGGACGCACCTATGATTATCTTGATTTTCTGCTTTCCAGATGTTTTGTAGGGAACCTACATGTAGAGGCCGTTAATATGTGTAGTTGCTACTTAGTCTTCCTTTTATTGCAATTTAGCGGCAGTTTGGAGGATGGCTCAGTCCAACCAACTTATTCAACCAAAGAGGGCTCTCGTGCTTGAGTTGAGACAGAGTGGTCACTCTAATCTCAGATAGCCTGACAAGTCGGGTGTTCCGGAAATAGGTGTTCGTTCTGCCTTAGTCCTCCTCTCTGAAACCGGTTCAAACATCAATCGGAAACGGACCAGTCGACCGAAATCGCATACAACATGGCAGGAATGGGTCCCTTGATCGGCATAAGACTGCTCATAAGGTAACAGAGCAAATCGAGGCTGCGTGTGGTCAAAGCATCTCTGTATGAACCCCGCACCGAATTCTACTGCGAAAAGGGTTAGAAACACCTATCAACTTTTGTGACCGCAAAAACGGTTCCAGTGGGCAAAGGCCCACCTACGTTCGACCATTGTAGATTAGTTCCAAGGCTTTCTGGAGGGACGAAAAGAAGTGGAATCGGTGCGGAAGCGATGGCCGGCCACAGTATATGTCAAGCCGTTTGTGGGCTAGGAATTCCGGCAAGACTGTGCAGAGCATTGTAAAGTGGGGAGGCGGTAGCAGTATGATGTGGACTTCTTTCCCATTGAAAGGCCCAGCAGGGCCCGTTTATTGTATCCATAGGATCATGGATAAAACCGTCTACACCAATATGTTGGTAGACATCATGCTGTCATATGTAGAACAGAACCTCGGGCTGAATTGGCTGTTTCAACAGGATAATGACCCCGAACACACGGCGAGTTCAGTCAAACAGTGGTTCGCTAACTACAAAGTCGCAGTTTTGGACCGGCCTGCTCAGTCACCTGACCTGAATCCAATCGAAAATTTGTGGAGATATGTCCAGAGAGACGTTATCAGTAAAGCACCCCTAGATCTGTCCGATCTGGAGACAGCCATCACAGAATTTTGGCTTTGTATTCCCCAGTCTTTGTGCCAGAAACTAGTCAACTCTATGCCCAATCGCTGTGCAGTTGTGGTCAAGTCTTATTGCTTCCCAACAAAGTGCTAGTCACCTAAATACATGTTTCATTCTTGCTGGTTCTTTATTGTTGCAGGTTGCTCCGTTTTTAGAAATCAGTTGGTGCGTCCAAACTTTTGTCCACCCATTTTTCTGGGGTCTTTGGAAAATGGATTCGTACTACAGCAATGTGAGGGGGACTGAACACCATACGGTTTCAGGTTATGCAGGGCTACTATGTACAAACTTAGCACGCAACTTCATCCGCTAGCTGCAAACAGAACAGGGGTTATTAAAAGAAAACTGAAAATTTTGGGGGTGCGTCCAAACTTTTGGCCGCCACTGTACTGTGGAATACATATATGTATATGTATATGTAAAAAATACATATTATGTATTATTTTTCGAATACATATATGTATATGTATATGTTTATGTATTCCTCAGAGAATATGTTTATGTATATGTATTCTGAGGCCACTATGTATTTAAAATACATATTTGAAAATACATATTGAATTTCTGATGAAATGCTGCATTTTCAAGTCTCAGCCTGCCATCCATAGCATGAAATTACATTTTCTTAGGATGCCAATGTCTGAATTTGCTCCAGTGGTAGAAAAACCACAGATTTGGTGTTTTAATTGAGTAATACCATCACCGTGGAAAGTGGTGGGAGGCGACCAAAAGGAGTTCTAATGAGGGAACATTTAGATTTTCAAATTCAATGGATAAATGGCAGGAGAAAAATGCTCTTTTCTTTTGCTAGTTGACCTAGACGAAATTATTGGCCATTGCGGTTTCAAAAACAAAGTTCATTGCACAGGTCTCCCATACAGAAAATGACTGACTGTACGTGGAGGATTTTTAACAGAACTTAATTGTGGAAATTATTGCTAATTTGACTGACATACTGAATCAATTTCATGCTAATCAGGTCCAAGCGTGGACCCTTTCTAATTTCAGTCACAAACAACTCTTTTAGAAGCATTTTTCAGCTTAAAACCTGGCTTTGAAAAAATATGTATATGTATTTTATGTACATATTTTTTTAAAAAATACATATACATATTATGTATATGTATTCGTCACCGGAAAACATATGTATATGTTATGTATTCCACAAATTCAATATTTTGCCAACAATACGCCACTGTATGTACAGTATGTGGAGCAAACTCAATCTAACAGCCACTTTTCAAGAAGGAGTACGAATTAACTATCATTAGGCTCTATTATTAGCTACCAATCAGTGCACCACGCTAATTTGACTTGTGGCAGCTAATTTTACTGTAGGTCTGTATCCAACATTTCAATCAGTGTCATGCCAAGCCGCAGATTTTACATGATACAAATTCCATCCAGCGAGCAGAGCCTAATGGAATGCGTTTTACCGGTAATTTGCACGTTTTGGATGGCTAGACCACTGCTGTCGCAGTCAAAAATAAAACTTCAAGCTTTGGCCGATTGGTGGATCACTATTCCATAATAATTTCATATAGATAAGACAATAGAAAGCTGTCTCAGTCTTTGTGATCAGCTACTAATCAGGGCACAACCCAGATTTGATCCATGGTAAGTTCATTATCTTTTAAATGTTCTAAACCAGAAGCCAATGTCACTCGCGTCAGCGTAAGCATTAAGCAAGTCCAGAATTGTGCAATGTATGCAGGAGATACTGTGTAATAAGTATGACAGAAATCTTGGAGATCGGTCCACAATTGACCATGTTCCGCTTTTTGCAGTGTATGCCTGCTGAATTAGCACATTCTTCATTTTGCTGTAGTATGTAAAAACGTACAATTGTATATTAAAAATTTCATCCAATTCCGACAAAAAATAAATAAAGAAGATACAGCAAAAAAGAAAAGTTTCCGTTTTTGATGCTGTTTCTATATTTAATTGAAATTTTTTAATTTCATATATTGTTGAATTTCTCAGGATTGGGTCAATCCTGATGCACCAAGCCTTATCACACAAAATTCCCACTATTTTGCCACTTTCAAATGTTTTTCAAATTTCAGACAATTTGGTACAAATTTACGAAAATGGCAGCAAAAAGAATGTTGCCATTTTTGGGACACCCTGTAGCATAATTTTGAGCTGAAGGTAGTAGCTGAATTTTACAGCTGAAGGTAGCCATTTATCTATTCCCGGTTTCATTAGGACATAACTTTTTCCTACACAGACCGATTTTGCTGAAATTTTGTATAGATACACCCTGATACTTCAAGTTTTTACTGTTAAAATTTTAGCCCGTTCTAAAAAGAAATGTCTGAATAACAGTAAACTTTTCAAAAGTTCGTTATTGCACTGTGAATTATACTCGTAGTACAGAACGAGGGTGGCGATTTGTTTCTTTCTGCCTTCTGATGACAATTTTTGTATCGATGCTTTAGGAACCCTTTATATTCCGTTTAATTTTTTAATTATAGAATGTCTTTTACCATAAAGGAGCGTGCTAAATGCGTGGTGTGGTTTGATTGGATGCAGAGCGTGGTAGCGGTTCAAAGAAAATTCTGCACGTGGAGACGCATAACTACCGACCAGAGTGAAGGATTAAATTTTAACTGTAAAAATTTGAAGTGTTAAGACATTTGTATGTAAAATTTTAATAAAATCGATCTGACTGAAAAAAAGTTATGGCTACATGAAACCGGGAATAGATAAATGGCCCACCCTGTATACAGGACTGGCTAGCACCTAACCCTGATAAGTGATTGTTACATTTGCTACCGTGCAGCACTTTGTGAATAAAGATTTGCTGAAACATCCTGCCGCTCAAGCCACAACAGTTTCTTTCTTTCAACGCATCAGACGAAACAAGAACAAAGAACAACAACAACAACAGTTCAGTATAAATAAACCGGGTAAGCAGCGAACAAACTCGTAGAATGAAAGAAAACAAAGCAATACGTCAGCGGTCGTATCCGTGCTGTTTGAGCCACATCGCCACAGACAGACTGTCGCGTGCCAGCATAGCAGCATTGAGCTTCACCGATTCGCAGGTCTGCTCCATGGTGCGTTGCAGCGTTTCTGCTTGTGGGTGCTTCTTCACCCAAGTCTGCATAACAGTACACATTACCATTCAACTGTACAGTACCAAACAGTCCCTGTCCAGAGTAAACTAAACATGATGGCAAAGAACGGTACTGTGGATTTTTACTAGTGTGTACTCTATTGGCGTAAGGAACAGGTTGAAGATCAGCTTCCAACATATCTACAGGGTGTGCCAAAAAACAACCCAGCAGATTTTTCGCTGTAGCAACTGCAAATCTGAACCGATTTGAATGAATCCTTTTTTAAATGAAAGATAAATAAATCCTTAAAAGACTGCTGCAATTTTCATTAATGTACTCTACTTAGTTCCTGAGGTATCTCTCAAAATCAAAACAGTGATTTTGGCAGTGTGAACAAGAGCGATTTTCTATTATTCCACTGCACTTTGTAATAAAACGGATTCCTGCTACTGCTAATTGCTATTTGAGGCTTTACTTGGTGACACAGAAACTCGGTTTACTTCAACACTAAAGTATCATTAGCCTCCAGCAGTAGGAATCTGCTTTATTATGAAGTGCAACGGAATCGCTCTTGTTCTTTGCCAAAATCTGTTTCGACTTTGAAGGCAAATATCTCAATAAAAATTGCACCAATCTTTGAAGAATTTATCAATCTTTCTTCCAAAAGAGGATTCATTCAAATCGGTTGAGATTCATGGTTGCAAAAGTAAAAAATCTGCCGGGTTGTTTTTTATCACTCTTGTTCTTTGCCAAAATCTGTTTCGACTTTGAGGGCAAATAGATCAAGAACTAAGCAGTGAATCTCAATAAAAATTGCACCAATCTTTGAAGAATTTATCAATCTTTCTTCCAAAAGAGGATTCATTCAAATCGGTTGAGATTCATGGTTGCAAAAGTAAAAAATCTGCCGGGTTGTTCTTTACATCACTCTTGTTCATTGCCAAAATCTCTGTTTTGACTTTGAGGACAAATATCTCAGTAACCAAGCAAGCAGGCTATCTTAATAAGCGTTATATCCATTTTTCAATAATTTATTTGTCTTTCATTTAAAAAAGGATTTATTCAGATTCGTTGAGATTTGCGGTTGTTACAGCAACAAATCTGCTGGGTTGGCTTTTTGGCGGACCCTGTATGTACATCGTTTAATAGGAAAAAATCTATCCGCTATGTATTCCAATGGATGTACTAGAGGAGCACATGGAGCGGTGTTTCCAAAAATGTACTTCAACATCAAGCTTTTTAGTCAGTTTTGCCTTACTACCCTACTCATCTTCAAGCAGGTCGTGGTCCTACTTAGGCTAAGTTTTCAGTTTTCCCTTATCATACTTACCGGAGTTTTCCACTTAATATCCCACCCCATTTAATATTAAACGGACCATTGTTATATTTAATATCCAATGGGATATTATTTGGTGGCAATCTTTGCCAAAAAATTGAAGTGATTTTTCTTAAAAATAGATATATTTTCACACAATCTATTTAGGCAAACTTCAGGTTAAACTCAAACTAATTACATGGAATATAATATAACTAATTCGCTGGCTTTTACTGTTTATTGCGCTATCGTCAGAACAATACAAATTACAGTACTCAGACTGCATCCTATGTCAGCTAAAAAAAGGCCAAAAAGTTTAATCCCAAAGTTTTTAATGGAAAAGCAGATATTCCGTTTAATATGGCATAGAATTTTAAGTGGAAAACTGCAGTCCAGTATCTATAGTTTACTCTGCACAAGGAGCAGTCATTGTCTGGCAGTATTAGGGAGAATAGAAGAAATAGACACCTCAATTTCTCTGATCATGTGTAGTGAGCAGTGGGACATGCCTGCCACCTAAAGCAAAGAAGGGTTCTCTAGACAGTGTATCTGAGTCGAGAGGAGAAAAAACCTTCAAGCAGTTCTGGAAGAGGAGACTGTTGGCGCCGCCGAACCGCTTCTCAATGTCGGCCGTGCGCTCTTTGAACGTCTTCCAGGCCGTCTCCTGACCTGGCATCGTGCCAACTGCTCCCAAGAACACGTAGACCAGGTCCTGCGCTCGCACGTGGTCCTGGAATCGATCAGCTCTCAGTTTCTTTCCAAGCCAGTCTAGGGGTTTTTGTTGCTAATAGTAAAATTATTCATTTATTCATTCAAGCGGAACGGGGGTCTTAAAAACGCTGGGCAATTGCCCATTATGCTTTAATTAAAAAAGCGCGAAATTTTTTTCGGCTAGCGGAGGGGCATGGACGACCGACGACGGGGTGGGTCTAGATTTGAGCTTTGCCCCTTCGCCCTATTAGGCAAAATCTGAATGGGCCTTCAGTGTGACAGGAAATTATTTTTATACCATGCAATTTTAAAAACAAAAGTTCATTTTTATATGAAAATCGGAACCAGGGAAAATTGGAACTGGGGAAAATCGGAATCAGGGAAAATCGGAACTGGGAAAAAATCGGAATCGGGGAAAATTGGAACTGGGGAAAATCGGAACTGGCGAAAATCGGAATCGGGGAAAATCGGAACTGGGGAAAATCGGAACTGGGGAAAATCGGAATCGGGGAAAATCGGAACTGGGGAAAATTGGAACTGGGGAAAATCGGAACTGGGGAAAATCGGAATCGGGGAAAATCGGAACTGGGGAAAATCGGTATCGGGGAAAATCGGAACTGGGGAAAATTGGAACTGGGGAAAATCGGAATCGGGGAAAATCGGAACTGGGGAAAATCGGAATCGGGGAAAATCGGAACTGGGGAAAATCGTAATCGGGGAAAATCGGAACTGGGGAAAATCGAAATCGGGGAAAATCGGAACTGGGAAAAAATCGGAATCGGGGAAAATCGGAACTGAGGAAAATCAGAATCGGGGAAAATCGGAACTGGGAAAATCGGAACTGGGGAAAATCAAAATCGGGGAAAATCGGAACTGGGAAAAAATCGGAATCGGGGAAAATTGGAACTGGGGAAAATCGGAATCGTGGAAAATCGGAACTGAGGAAAATCAGAATCGGGGAAAATCGGAACTGGGAAAATCGGAATCAGGGAAAATCGGAATCGGGGAAAATCGGAACTGGGGAAAATCGGTATCGGGGAAAATCGGAACTGGGGAAAATTGGAACTGGGGAAAATCGGAATCGGGGACAATCGGAACTGGGGAAAATCGGAACTGGGGAAAATCAGAATTGGGGAAAATCGGAACTGGGGAAAATCGAAATCGGGGAAAATCGGAACTGGGAAAAAATCGGAATCGGGGAAAATTGGAACTGGGAAAAAATCGGAATCGGGGAAAATCGGAACTGAGGAAAATCAGAATCGGGGAAAATTGGAACTGGGGAAAATCGGAATCAGGGAAAATCGGAACTGGGGAAAATCGGAACTGGGGAAAATCGGAATCGGGGAAAATCGGAACTGGGGAAAATCGGAATAGGGGAAAATCGGAATCGGGGAAAATCGGAACTGGGGAAAATTGGAATAGGGGAAAATCGGAATCGGGGAAAATCGGAACTGGGGAAAATTGGAACTGGGGAAAATCGGAACTGGGGAAAATCGGAATAGGGGAAAATCGGAATCGGGGAAAATCGGAACTGGGGAAAATTGGAACTGGGGAAAATCGGAACTGGGGAAAATCAGAATCGGGGAAAATCGGAACTGGGGAAAATCAGAATCGGGGAAAATCGGAACTGGGGAAAATCGAAATCGGGGAAAATCGGAACTGGGAAAAAATCGGAATCGGGGAAAATTGGAACTGGGAAAAAATCGGAATCGGGGAAAATCGGAACTGAGGAAAATCAGAATCGGGGAAAATCGGAACTGGGGAAAATCGAAATCGGGGAAAATCGGAACTGGGAAAATCGGAATCAGGGAAAATCGGAACTGGGGTAAACGGGATCAATGTCTACCTACCCGGTTGCTGAGTGCGTAATTGAGAGCTTGTTGGTGGACGTTGGTATCGGCAGAAGCAGCCAGAGCGCCGAGACAGTTGATGTGTTGTTCGGGGAAAACGTTAGCCGACTCCAGTATCTAAACTCACAACCAGTTAGCAACCGCCGTCTAGTTGCCAGTCTGCTGCTACTTTCAGAGGTGGCAAAACATGGCCAAGCAACAAGGGTAATTAATTTAGAGCCATACATGTAACAGGTCATCCGCCGAAGGGGAGTGGGGGTTGGAATCTGGCGCCGGCCGGAGGGTCTGAGCCCAAAGTTTAGGAGGGGTTGGGCACTAAAAAACGCTCAAAAATCGCAATTTTTCGACTAAAACAGTAAAAATCGCTAACTTGAGCAGAAATACAGCTAAAAATGGTTTTACAGGCGATTTTGACAATTTGTTGACAAAAATCGCAAAAATTTGCTCCAAAAATTGCTTGCCAGAAAAATCCGATGGGGTCGGAAAAATCGACTGGGTGGTCTCCATCGGGGGGGGGGGTTCTGGTGGCCAAAGTCGGGTGGGGACAGACCCCAGACCCCCTGTTACATGTATGTTTAGAGCGGAGTATAGCTCTACCTCAAAGTTATTAGGGCCAAAAATTTAAAAGTTTTTTTTGAAAAAGCTTTTTTGAAGGCTCAAAAATATTTTTTTGAAAAATCATCATGCAAATTAGGGCAAAAGTGGGAAAATTCATACATATATACATGTGATGCAATTTTCAGTAAATTCTTTGGAAGCAGCCAACATTTTAATCTAGAAACTGGCATAATACTTCTTTTGCACTGAGCCTAACAGCGACTGGTTAAGAAATTCTCCCTTAGCCATACGCATGGTCCGCAGCTCAGAGGGGGACAGCCAGCAGGTCTCCATACGTAGTTGTCTGGCGAAATGCTCAAATTTTCGTTATGAAATTCAAATAGTAGGGCTTACCTTTTTGAGGTTATCGAAGCCCTCCGCACCGTCGTGTCGGGCAATTGTTTTGTAGATCTAAGTGAGACCAAATCCAGCACAGTCTATCAGTGGCCTACCCAGGGTTTTGCAAAGGGGGTGTAAAATTTTGAAGTTGCCCTGTTGGGCCGCTGCCCAACAAGGGCGAGAAAATTTGGCAAAATTAGCCTTCAAACGTGTTTAAAAAGCATTCAGAGCTTAGAATTGACAGGAATTACTAGTTTTAGCAGTTTAAAGTGGCCTGGTTGGGCTTCTGCCCGACCAGGGCGAGAAATTTTTGAAAATATAGCCTCCGAAAATGCATTTGAAAGGTATTCTGAGCGTAAAATAGACAGTTTTTGTGTATACATAATTCATTTCTCTTATTTTTGTCTAATTTTTCCTCCCTACCTGGGCGTGTACACACCCTAAACCCCTGGGTTCGCCACTGCAGTCTATGTAGGTTCAAGAGCTAAGTACCATCGATCTCAAATCGGGGTTCAACTCCAGTCCGTCTTCAATGTGACCGCTGAATAGGTCCCGCGCCTTTTCTACCGTCGGCAGATGGTTGGTGGTTGACAAACGAGCCAGAACCATAGCTCGCAGCTGAGCCGTTGAACTGGCTAAAACAGGGATCGATCTCAATTGACTGACTCAACATTTTATTACACTCAGCCACTAAACGCCGTTTATGGCACTGCCACCATACATGTACTAGAGGGGTTAAGGCTTATCCGCTAGCTAGAAAGACCAAACATTCTCACCAGACATGGGCTAGCATTTCGGCTGAGGGGGGGGGGGGGTAGAATTTTCAATTCCTGAGGGGGGTAGGAGCGCCTGAGGGGGGCTGAGGGGGTGGTAAGCCAAAAAGTCCGATTTTTGGCTAAAATCAAGGTTTTTTGGCTTATTTTTCATCAAAATACGTTAAAATAAGCTATTCTGAGCTCATTTACACCTAATCCAGGCATATATTTATCTTAATTTTCTATACAAAAATCTTCCAAAAAATTCCTGAGGGGGGGGTAGCGGCCGGCTGAGGGGGGGGGTAGGTCAGAGCCTGAGGGGGGCCAACCCCCCCTCAGCCCCCCCCCTTTGCCCATGTCTGCCTCTCACCCCCGAGAGAAGCTTAGGGACCCAACATCCAAAAAATATAAGTACTAGTAGTGGCTCCAGTACTAATAAACAGGTTCAGAAATCACTAATTTTTAGCCTAAAATTCGCTTGAAAAGCCTTTGAAAACCGAATTTGGCGCACACTGCTGATATTTAAGAGAAATCGCTGTTTTTGGAAGCCGTTTTTGTCATTTTTTGTGCGTGCTAAAAAGCCATTTCCAGGCGTTTTGGACCTTTTATTGGACCCCGTCTGGGCGCAACCCCGGGTCGGCCGGGACCTGTTACATGTATGAGTGGAACCATATCGTACCGGTACTGTACGTAGGCCAGTGGTAACATGGCATGGCATTAAATAAGCAGTCAAATTGCGTTTTAGAGCTAAACACCAGCAAAACAATTACAAAAACGGTTCCTAAGAACACTAATTTCTCTTATATCAGCAGTGGAAACGCTAAATTCGGTTTCCAAATGCTTTTCAACTCAATTTTAAGCTAAAATAGTGATTTCTGAGCCAGTCTGTCTGTTAGTACTGCAGCCATACTAGAACTTGTTTTTGGGTCGGGAGGGGTCCCCTAAACAGTCTCTCTAGGGCTGAGCTTTGTTTGGCCTTTCCGAATAAGGGGTAAGCCCTACTGGATAGTGCTGTTTATAGTACCCGGGTACGCCGCGTCAGTGGCTCAGTGGGTAGCTCGCTGCCTCTGAGTCACGGCGGCCGCTGCATCCCTAGTGGTTGTAGTGGTTCATCCTCTCGGCGTGGCAAGTTTCTTGCTGCAAAGAGTTGGTCGTCGGCACAACGCTCCACCCAGGCCACCGAAAACTGGTTACAGTGAGTAGGTAAAATGGGAACCAACTGGATCTGCCGTTGCACCTAAAGCCGCTCCTAAAAGCATGCCGCGTTGGAGGGAAGATCAACGACGTCAGGAGCCGTCTGAGAAACCAGCATTACGGCCTATACCGGTTTACTCCTCCTCGGCCGGGCGGCCGCTGGGAGCTGTCAGCACCATGACGTCACCACGCCAGGCGCTCTCTTAGTACCTGGCGCCCAACAGCATGGCTTGAGTGGCTTGGCAGTGAAAGAAGGGCAAACGTCCGAGATGACGATATAAGGGGTAACGAAATGGACCGTGCAGGTCTGATCGTAGGGCCGTACATTGTACGACCCCCCCCCGCCAGATCGGATCGGATCGGATCGGAGTACCCGGGTACATGGCACCTATGAAATCTGCTCTATAAGAAACTAACAATAGTATCTGAAGATATTTGCTCAAATTACCTATCATACATGTAACAGGGCGGGGGTCTGCCCCCCACCCGACTTAGACCAGACCCCTCCCCCCGAGACGATTTCACCGACCCCTCCCCTCTGATTTTTCTGGCAAGTAAATTTTCGAGCAAAATTTTGCAATTTTTTACAATTTCACACACAAAAATTGCCAAAATCGCCAGCAAAACAGCACTTTTTAGCTGTATTTCAGCCCAAAATTAGCGATTTTTGGCAATTTTTAGCCAAAAAATTGCGACTTTTTCGATTTTTGAGCGTTTTTTAGTGCCCACCCCCTCCCCCAAAATTTTGGCTCAGACCCCCCAACCCCCCCTCCCCCATCGGCGGATGACCTGTTACATGTATGTTACCTATTTAATGTAAAGAACAGGTTATGTACATACATACATCAGAAGAACCTCCATGATTGCATTAGCTACTGTTTTTCTTCATACAAACAAGGTTCACCACCAGAAATACTGTGTTTTTTCGCACATTTTGTATTTATAACAGCTCATTTCAGAATAAAAATCTGTCTCCATTTATAGAACCCCGGGTACTATAAATAGGGGGGTTACTATAAACAGCACTATACAGTAGTTACGTATGCACCTCTTTTACGGACGGTGGTAGTACCATAATAATGATGCCACTAGCCTAGGTGCCATTATGCCACTATTTTTGATGGATATTCAGTTACATCAAGTATTATTGCGTCTGTTTAATAAAGTGCGCAGCTCACTGGGGGCAGTAGAATTTGCATGAATGGGGAGAAATTATGCAGTTTTCCATGTTATGCATCATTAGAAGTGCCTCTAAAGACAATTTTCGGTGAAATTATGCAGGTACAGGCAGTGTTTAAAGCTGTATTGTCGTTTTCGAACAGGTTTCTCAACTGACTTAAGGTGCAAAAGTGGAAAATTTGTTGTAAGTATCTGTACTAGCATGCTGGACCCATTTAAGACGATTTTCAAAAAAAAATTTTTTTTTTAAATTTTCAAAAAAAAGCAAAAATTTTTGGCCTTCAAAAAATCTTTCTTAACAACTGTGCCTTTAAGGCAGCTAAAAACATCTCCGAAGGTGACAGATCAAAGCTGAAACCTGAAAATGTTGAAAAGCTTCTCTTTCTGAAGTACAATTTGCGTGCTCTTGACTACTGTTATTGAAAAGTCTGTATTCTGTTGTTGATTTGAACTTCTGCTGATGTTTATAACAGGAATTTGTACACGACGTGCCTATAAATACGTTTCTATAAATTTTGGACCGAATATTGAAAAAGTTCCGGTTCCGGTTCCGGCCGGAACTTGGTGGTTCCGGTTCCGGCGAAAATTTTGGTTCCGGTCGATCGCTAGTGCCATAGTGTACGATAAATGGCTGACTGTAATAAGCATGACGACCGTTTAACACACAAAACTCCTTGCTCTTAGGCAGATTTCAGCCCAATATTCTATTTGGCAAAGATTTACTGAAGAGGAAGCGAAAAGATGTAGTATATACTACGTTGTCGTCGGTTCGGACGAGTTTGCTTGGCGTTGAATTGAGAATTGCGTAAAGAGAAGAGAGAGGTGATTTACATTCGTCGGCGGCCGGGCTCCAGCCGAGTTTCTGAGCGATCGGCGTGTAGAGCCACTGGACGAAGGAGTCGAACGCCGATTTGACGGGCGTGCGCGACAAAACATTGGCGAAAGTGCCGATCGAACTGTCGATCTGTTCCCAGACCAACAAGGCCGAATCATTGCGACTGGCACAGACCACGTCCAAGTACTGGGCGGCAGTACACTGCCCGGCCCTCACCTGAAACTCAACTCAACGCACTCTGTCATAATTATTATTAAAAATATTGTACATGTAAGATGCGGTCCGGCCGCAATCTGCATTAGGCCAGAGCCCCTAATATTTTACAGGGTTCACACCGATCAGGGTTTTCCAAATTCCCTGACTTTCCTTGACCTGAGTGATAAAATTCCCTGACTTTCTAACCAGGGCGAGAAAATTTTGAAGAAATAGCTTTCAAAAACGCATTTAAAAGGTAGTCTTGGCGTAAAATTAACCGAAATTAACAGTTTCAGAGGCAGCTGCCCAACGAGGGCGAGAAAATTTTTAAAAAATCCGTATAATTTTCCCTGACCAGATCTGAAATTCCCTGACTTTTCCCTGACCCGTATGAACCCTGATTTTAGAATTTCTTCTAGACAATAAAACTGCCGAATTCAATGTTTTTAGCTGTATTTTCAGCCCTAATTATTAGCAATGTTTGACCATTCTAACTCAAAATTGCGCCTTAGTACACAAACCAACTCCCTTCCCTGGGAGACGCCCAGTTCGCCGCGACCGGTTCGCCGCGGTCGGTTTGCCGCGAGCCGGTTCGCCGCAGGGTTATTCCGCCGCGGACCGGTTCGCCGCAGATAATAATTTTTAAATTTGGTTTAGCAAGCGTACATGTACTGTGGCAGCTTAGCATATGAAATTTTTATAAAGATTGTTATTGTTTAGTTTAGTGATTGTTAAAGATTTATGATTTTATAATGTTTTATTGTCTTGTTAGTAACCGGTAAGACAACCCAGAAGCGCGGAGCGGTCAACAGACAACAGAGCCTAAGACACCCCACGCTATCACCTGTGCAACGAGTAACAGACAAGTCTGGCGCTGCAAAATAGAGCGATGTAGGGGAGCAGGACGAGCACCCCAGGGGGCTGTAGCCACAAGCACTAGTTGCGTCAAGGAGGTGAACGTGTGCAGTCGCCTCGCTACACACGCACACAGCAGTCGGTGGCCTAACCACTCGACCAGCTGTGCTGGCGAAAGCTAATTTTTTTAAAAGACCTCTAACAACACGACAGAGCGAGCCACATTATAATTTTTGGCCTGACTTCATAATATGCCAGTCCCTACATGCTGTACATTATGTACTGCACGCCACAGTTGTTAGGGTCAAAAATTATTTTTGAAAATCAAAACGCAAGTTAAGTGAAAAAGTGGGAAAATTCGCGTACATACACTGTACGTGCAATTTTTTGTAAATTCTTTGGAAGCAGCCAACATTTTATCCAGCAACCTGCATAATACTTCTTTTGCATTGAGCCTAACAGCGACTGCTTAAGAAATCCTTCCTTAGGATTCACCTAGAAGTGCCTCTAAAGACAATTTTCGATGAAATTATGCTGTTACAGGCACTGTTTAGACCTGTATTGTCGTTTTCGAACAGAATTCTTAACTGACTTGAGGTGCAAAACTGGAAAATTTGTTGTAATACCTGTACTAGCATCATGCTGAACCCATTTAAGACGATTTTGAAACATATTTTTTTTAATTTAAAAAAAAGCAAAAATTTTTGGCCTTCAAAAAACTTTTTTAACAACTGTGCTGCACACTGCCACATTCTCTTCACATAATAAGCTATGTCTACGTACTACACACTAAACTTCACATACTAAGCTGCTACAGTACATGTACGGCAGAATAACCCTGCGGCGAACCGGCTCGCGGCAAACCGGGCGCGGCGAACTGACCCCAACCCCCTTCCCTATATTTTGGCCTCATAACTTAAAAATGTTTTTAGTTATTTTATAAAATGAAACGACATAAAACTCATTTAACGGTGTTTTGGAACTTTTTAACTTTGGACTGCCTCCCTAGGCAAAGCCCCTTGCATGGCAGGCAAGCCCACCCCGACCCGGACCTGTTAGTACATGTAACGGCTTGTCTGTACGGTACTAAAAACTGGTCAACAATGGCACTTTTGACTTGAAAAATTTTTCAAAAAACGCTAATTGCGGCTCAATCATACAGTCTATAGAACAGGCAATTTTGGCGTTCGATTTCTGAAGGTTGGAAAAAAAAAGAAAATATAAACGGCTCCAAAATTAGTTGACAGAAAAACGGGAAGAGCTATAAATAAATCTTGGTGCTCTTACATTACATGAGCTAAGTGAAAGCTCAAAAACAGCTAGCTGTACAGAATGAAAAATGCCAGGCCAGCCTATATCAATCAGCTGTGTGGCTAAGTTGGCTCGTTGCCTTCAGTCACGGCGGTGTGTTTGTGGGTTCGAAATCATACGAGGCGATGGGAAGTAGTGGACACAAAGCCCGACCCAGACTATTGAAGGGAACACTGACAAGTAGATAAATGGGGACCAAATCTTAGCTGTCTTGCACCCACCGACAGTTAAAGGGGAGGGTTGTTGTTAAGGAGGCTGCCGGACCTTCTGTCTCTTCCTGCTCTATACCAGTTGGCTAGAAAGGTGAGCGGGGGCCCTAGGAGTATAATACAAAACGTTACAAACAATCAGTTTACCAAAGCGTAGAGATCAGCGAAGATGTTGAAGCGATCTTCCACTGACAGAAGTTTGGACTCGAGCGGTTGACGCAACGACTTCAGCAGATCGGCCGAGTAGTTAACGCGGTAGTAACCGGTCATGCCCACGTTCAGCTAAACTCCCACCCTTACTCTACGTACGGTCACTTAACAACAAGGCCACATATGGTACCGGTACCTAGTAGTGTTGTTAGGCTCTTTTTTTTTTAAAAAAGGCTTTTTTTTTGAAGGCCCATTTCGAAAATTTTTTATTTTATTCACAGTATGGAAATTTTGGGGAAAAATCGTTGAATTTAGCCTCAGATATACATTAGAAGTGCAGTTCTATCAATTTCTTGTCTATTCTAAGCATAAAAATAGGTTTTGAAGGACAGCAGCCACTCTGTGAGCAATGCTGCAGGTAGAATATCGACTCTCAGGCTGTAACACTATGTTTGAACCAAAGTATCAGATTTTGCATTTAAAGTTGCTTCTGATGCATCCTTGCATCTCCTACAAGCTATATTTCATGCTAGGAAAAAATTTTGAAAAAAAAAATTTCGAAATGAAAAATTTTCATAAAAAAAAGCTTTTTTTTGGCTTTCAAAAAAAAATTTTTTTTACAACTCTAGTACCTAGGCTAGTGGCACCATGGTATCACCACGTTCGGGCACTGTGGTGGTACCATGGTACCCCTACCCATACCATATATGGTACCGCCACAGGCCCCGAACATGGGCCTAAGGCACCGGTAGCATATATGGTACCTGCACCTTATATGGTTTCGGTACCATAAACGGCGTTAAGTGCCTGACTGTATGAGAAGAACAACTGTTACATTAGAGGAAGAGAGCCAACCTTTATCCAGGAGTCGGCGGCAACATTAGACAAAGTGAATTCTTGTTCCGATTTGTCCATTAAAAGCTTGAATTGGGCCGTTTCCGGTTGGGCGGCAGTAGCCACCGTCAGAGGAACTTGCCATACCGGCGCTGACTTGTCTGCAATCACAAACAAAAACATCGGATCCGTCAAAAAAGTAAGCAATCAAAACTATTACCATTATACCAAAAATGGCTCATTATAATCACTAAAACCGACCGGACGTTATTAGAGAAAAACAGAGACACACTACACAGCCATTTTTAGTAATTTAAAAATAGAAAAAATGACGGCATGAAGCAATCTACGGTCATACATGGGCCGGACAAAATAAGAAATCAGGAGGGTCTCGAGGTCTTGGGGGTCCCCGGAAAAAGTCCAAAAAACGCTTATTCTGAATTAAAAAGTGAACATTTACTCCCTTTGGGAGGGGGACTGGCGAAGGGGTCTGGTCGGAGAAGGGGGTCGGCGAGGCAGACATGAGCAATGGGGGGCCTGAGGGGGTTGACGCGACACAATTTTTCCGATTCCCTCCGATTTTCTGGCAAGTAATTTTTGAGCAGATTTTTTACAATTTCAGGCGCAAAAATTGCAAAATTCAACTGCAAAACAGCACTTTTTAACTGAATTTCAGCTCAAATTAGCGATTTTTGACGATTTTTTCGCCGAAAAATTGCGATTTATTACGATTTTTTGGGGCTTTTAGTGCCCAACCCCGTAGAATTTGGGTTCAGACCCCAACCCCGTCCTCCTTTGGCCGATGACCTGTTACATGTATGACTGTCACCATACTCATGTAACAGGTCATCCGCCAAAGGGGGGAGGGGGCCCGGCCGGCGCCGGCCGAGGGGGGTCTGAGCCCTTTCTGAGAGGGGGTAGGGCTCTAAAAAACGCTCAAAATCGAAAAAATCGCAATTTTGGGCTAAAAATCGCTAATTTGGGCTGAAATACAGCTAAAAAGTGCTGTTTTACAGCCAATTTTGGCATTTTTTGCGTCTGAAATTGTAAAAATTTGCCCAAAAATTTACTTGCCAGAAAAATCGGAGGGGGGTCGGCGAAATCGTCTCGGGGGGGGGGGGGGGGTCCCCGTCCGGGGGGGGGTCTGACCTAAGTCGGGTGGTCCCCCTGTTACATGTATGATGGTGCCAGTAGCATAAACGGCGCTAAGTGACAGAGTGTATTAGTACCTTCTTTGCCGTCGGCTAAGAAACGCTTTTGCTTCACCGAAATAATTCGGTCGCTCGCTGACTGACGCGACTCTACGGAAATCACCGGAAAACCGATCTTCTTTGTCCAACAAGACATCAGAGTTTCTACGTCCTCACCTAAACACAAGCAGAATACTCACTTCTTCTGGTAGTTACCCGGAAACGCGCCGGTAGGCAGTTGCGAACCTAGCATTTTGCAAAGGGAATTGAGCAGGGACGTAAGGTGTGTTTTTTCCGGTGTTTTTCAAAAAAAAACGGTTTTTACGAAGGGTCGGAAAAAACATAAATCGTGAAACAAACTCAAGCTAAAAATAGCTAATTTATGCCATTTTTCTGTTAAAAAAATAGACTTTTGCTATGTATAATAGGCCATACTGACTCGAAACTGTTAGAAAAACAACAGAAAATAAAAGACCAAATTTGGTATGATAAACAATTTATAATTTAAGAAAATTTGCATATGTCGTTTCTTGATGGAACCTGTCTTCTGGTAGGATAAGACTGAGGAAGGGGCTAGAAAGCGTTAGAATCATAAAACCAGACCAAGATACCGAGAACTTGAGCTGGAGTTTTTCCACGATTTCGGAAAAAAATCCGAAAAAATCTGAAAAAAAAAACAGGCCGAGGTTTTTTCGGAAAATATCCATCCCTGGAAAGGAGGTGTAAAATTTTGAATTTGCCTGTTGCCTGAAAAGTTGGCAAAAGCGCACTTAAAGGGTATTTTGAGCATAAAATTGACAGCTTTAGTAGTTTAAACAGGCCTGCTATCTGACCAGGGCGAAAAAATTACAAAAATTTAACCTTCAGAAACGCATTTAAAGGCAATCTGAGCATAAAGTAGACACTTTCAGTTCATAATTCATTAGTTTCTATCCTCTTGGAAATGTTCGGCTAAAATAAAAAAATTGGTAGAAATGGAATTTTCGACAAAAATTGGCCAAAAACAGTTTTCCGAGAAAACATAAGTAAAAAAATCGAAATTTTCGAGGAAAATTTGCTAGAACTTTGGGTTCACTGCGTAGTTGCCTGGAGGAAGGGTCCGAATTTCATTTCTGTGGCTTAAAAACGCATCTGGAGGCTTTCTAGCAGCCTCTAGCAACGTTTGGTAGATTTTTTAAAAATACAAACAAAAAACGTACCGGAGACATCGGAGAGAGTTTTCCAAAGATCCTTAGTTTCGGCATTACTGTACTCAAATCGCTTCAGATACTTTCTTAGCCCATCTCTGAACGTCTAGAAAAGCTCCACGGTGCAGGAAGAAAGAGGAAGAAAAAAGAGAGTGTACTTGGTGTCCCAAATAAGCGTACAACATGCGATTGAGCGAGGCCGCCTTGGCATAGGTGATGGCATCGTAATACTCCTCTAGCTCGTTCGGATTCTCGATATCCATCTAGTAATTAGATTAGACAAATTTAAGGTAATAAAAATCATTCCGTTGAGTCAGAGAGAACCCCAGATCGGTAGTTAGTAGCCGTCCGATTTTTGCGGCAGTCAATTTTTTGAGCTTGCACAACTTTTAGAATTTCAGACAATAATAACATTTCCAGTTAAAATAGCGCATTTTAGAGATGGTTCCAGCGTTTAGTAGTACTCTATCTATCGCTGAATTTGTGCATAAACCTCCAGTCTGCATAAACTATTTTGTGGAAACGACGCACATTTAGCCGCTTACACTAACTCAATTGGCATGTTTTCCTGCAGAATGTAGCATAGAATTGGAGCCAACAGCCATATCTATTAGGCCAGACAAAAACCCGTAGGCTATACTATAGCAACGAAAAAACAACTCTTAAACTAGCGAGAGTGGTTTTGCAATTTTTTATCGGGCATACAAATCGTACCGACCATAAGCTGCTCTCTAATGCAACCTAGCAGGATCGGGTTTTCGACAGCGATACATGCGCAATAATTTTTCCTATTAGCGCATGAAAACACTACACCTTAAACGTTCCAAGAAAGCAGCTTATGTGCGGTAACATTTTTGTCAAACTGACACTGAAATGTGACTATCGGAAAAACGAAAGCATGAAATCCTACCAAAATATAAGCGCAAATAGGAAAAATCATTGCGCATTTATCAGTGTCGAAAACTCGGCCCTGCTAAGTTGTATTAGAGCAGCTTATTCTATTCGTATGCGGGCAGCGACGATAAAAATTGTAAACCAACTCTCGTCAGTTTAAGAGTTGTTTTTTCGTTACTATAGTGGAGCTCTACCGGTTTTGACTGGCCTAATAGATGTGACTCTTGGCTACAATTCCATGCTAAATTCTGCAGGAAAACAAACCAATTGCGATAGTGGAAACGGCTAAGTAGTGTGTGTACAAAACAGTGGTGCTGTGTCTACCTCAATAGGATGCGAGCTGTGCAGAGCGTCCAGACCGAGTCCCCTGGTGAGCTCGTCAGAGACAAAACGAGGCCAGATTTCGAACTGCGGATACTCGGCCGAGACGAACAGGTACTCCATGAACTTTGCAAAACCTTCCTTCAACCACAGATCCGTCCACCATTTCTGTAAATACCCACTAACCGTCCAGCTTTGTCACCGGTTCAGACTTTTCCTTTTTGCTCTATTAGAATTATTAAGCCTAAGCCTGAACATAAGCAGAACTCTATTCAAACCATCGATCTGACAACTTCATGCGTAGAATAAAAAAATTTGGCAATGAACAAGAGTGATAAACCAACCTAGCAGAGTTATTAGTTTTGCAACCATGAATCTGAACCGATTAGAATGAGTCCTTTTTGAATGAAAAATTGATATTGCTGAACATTTTATTAAGATACTCTACTTAGTTCTTGAGATATTTGCCCTCAAAGTCGAAACAGATTTTGGCAAAGAACAAGAGCGATTCCGTTACACTTGACAATAAAACAGATTCCTACTCCTGAGGGCTAACGAGACTTTACTGAGGGTAAACCGAGCGTGTGTTTCTCCACTAAAGCCTCCAATAGCCATCAGCAGTAGTAGGAATCGGTTTTGTTTATAAAGTACAGGGAATAATAAAATTCCTCTTGTTCATTGCCAAAATCACTGTTTTGATTTGAGAGCCAATATCTCAGGAACTAAGCAGAGTAAGTTAATAAAGATTTCGGCAATCTTTTAAGAACTTCTCTAACTTTCATTTAAAAAAGAATTCATTCAAATCGGTTGAGACATCGAAAAAGCTGCCGGGCTGCGTTCTTTTTGATGGACCTTACACAAACCTACACTACTCAAGACTGGTATTAATGGCAGCACAGTTGTTAAAAGTGGGAGAAGCTACCATGGTGACTAGATTTCCGAACCACTGATGAGCCAATTCGTGGCCGATCACTCTGGCAATGCGAGCCTTCATAGCTCCAGAGCTACGACTCGGGTCCACAAGCAACATTGCTTCTCTATAAGTGACCAATCCCCAGTTTTCCATAGCTCCTGAAACCGATCAAAACTTACACCAACACTATACTTACTCTCTCGGAGCATTGACAGATTTGATTTTTGATCGAAACAGCTCATTTGCCCAGAAACAAACAGGTTCCCTTTCGGGCAAAATTTCGGCATGCTCTTAAGGAAGCGATGCTGATTGCAAGTAAAAAAACAGTTCTTCTACTTATGTACATACTTCTCTACTGCTCTCTGACTTCACCTAACAAAGCTCAACATTCAAAATCCAAAGAAAATCAGTTTGTTCTTAACAAACAGCAACTGTTTTGATTTCCTGCTCAAAAGCCGGTTACGTTTGTGATCGTAAACGTTTCCGGCCTGGCAAATCAACCTTTTACTGGGAACACTTGTGGCAGGTAGAGAAAGATATTTTCGAGCCATCTGGGCTAACACCGGGTATCGAACCAAAGCCTCACCCAGACCATCGAACGCTGGTGACAGCGAGTAGGTAAATGGGAACCGACTGGAGCTGTCTAAGCACCTAAAGCTACAATAGCAACCACACGTGTGTTGGGACAAAGGGGAACGGGGACAGCTACACTGAGACCCGCCCAGACTCACACCGAGCATGTGTTTATGTAGGCTAGTAGCGAAGCAAGGGCAGGATGTGGGTGTGCGTGATGGGCCCGCAGTGTGGTGTAACGATGGGGTTACGGACAATCCACCCATCCAATTGAAACGACGAGTAAAAACTGATTTCCAAGTAAACTTGCTTACCTCAGCCTCACCTCCACAGTTACACGAACAGTAGGAGAAGGAACAAAACTCTAAGGACGAACCGAACGGTGGCCTAACAGCTTAGTGTGAAAGCGGAATGAATCAGTTCACCACCCACCCATGCTAAAATCTGGAATAGCTATCAGGTCACACTTGTTGAGCATGTAACCGAAGTCGAAGAATTCAGTAAAGTACTCCAGAGCTTTCACTGCCACCTGTAGATATGAAGATATATAAACTATATAAAGGGTAAAAGTCAATTTCTACCAACCTCCAAAGCAAAGTTAAGGTGCGACTTTTTGTCCGGAGTACAGTAGACGCGAACAATTACGTTGCTTTTGGTGCGTTTCTAGAAAGAAAGCAAGAAATTAGTTAAGAGACTACACCAATCTCATCACTGCTTGTATACAATGTAATACAACCTCTGATTTCTCAGGAATAGAAAATTTTGCAGCAATTCTTTTGTATCTTTCCACAACTTCAGACACCAAAATTGCTCGAATTGCCTGCGAAACAGCGCTGGTAGATCCATTAGCACCTTTTAGTCCAAATTGCTATATTTTATATTCAGAACTAAATGCCACCGGAGTAGAGTTGTAAAAAAATTTTTTTTTGAAAGCCAAAAAAAAAGATTTTTTTATGAAAATTTTTCATTTCGAAATTTTTTTTTCAAAATTTTTTCCTAGCATGAGATATAGCTTGTAGGAGATGCAAGGATGCATCAGAAGCAACTTTAAATACAAAATCTGACACTTTGGTTCAAACATAGTGTTACAGCCTGAGAGAAGCGATATTCTACCTGCAGCATTGCTCACAGAGTGGCTGCTGCCCTTCAAAACCTATGTTTATGCTTAGAATAGGCAGGAAATTGATAGAACTGCACTGCTAATGTATATCTGAGGCTAAATTCAGCGATTTCCCCCAAAATTTCCATACTGTGAATAAAATAAAAAATTTTCGAAATGGGCCTTCAAAAAATGCTTTTTTTAAAAAAAGCCTTTTTTAAAAAAAAGAGCCTAACAACTAGGGTTCCGACGATATATCGATATCGATATCGAAAAGTCGATATATCGACCCTTTTTCCAATATCGATATCGATATCGATATCGCGATATTTTGCATCGATATTTTCGATATTTTTAAGCGGAAAAGTACGTAGGAAAAAACAAAACGGTGGTCAAGTTTATTTCTCTGGAACAGTATAAAACCGTTTTTCCTGCTCAACTCAGAAATCGATTGTATAGTCAAAACCTAACAGTGGCATGATTGTTCTCAGAAACAGCAATTTCTTGGCATTTTCAGCTTTCAGACAGCAACACTTAGGTTCAATGTCTGCAACAACACTGAAGAGCTGCTCACTCTACTGTACACACTTGAAACAGGAGGGCAGAAGCAGACATGGTCTAGCATTTCGGCTGAGGGGGTGGTAAATTTTCAAATCCTGAGAGGGTACCGCCGGGCTGATGGATGGTTGAAAGGATGGTAAACAAAAAAGTCCGATTATGTACTAAAATCAAGGTTTTTTGGTTTTTTGTCATTAAAATTAGTTAAAATACGCCATTCTGTCTGAGCTCGTTTATCCCTAATGAGGGTGGGGCATCGGCCTGAGGGGTCAACCTTTTCATTGAAGGGCTTCAGAAGGGCCACTACCTTTCTGCGATTCTCTACTTAACAGATATCAGATCGCCGATTGCATCAGTGCTTGACTGATAAGCAGCAAGAGCAGTTGGTTCTTTCAAATTTTCAGATTTTCTTGCATAACTATAAATATCGATATCGATCGATATTGAGCTGAAAATATCGATATCGACATCGAATATCGACGAATTTTGATATCGTCGGAACACTACTAACAACACTACACCGGAGGAGCAGTTACATGTAAGCTGCAGTAAGTAGAGTACATACATGTGCATAAAGCATGGGGGGTGCCCAGGGGGGGACAGGGGGGGACGAAAATGAAAATCTACCAAACGTTGCTAGAGGCTGCTAGAAAGCCTCCAGATGCGTTTTTAAGCCACAGAAATCAATTTTGGCAACTACGCACCCTTCCTCCAGGCAACTACGCACCAAACCCGAGATTTTTTCAAATTTTCCTGGAAAATTTCGATTTTTTGGCAATGTTTCTATCAGAAAAGTAGTTTTTCGGCAATTTTTTGTCGAAAATTTGATTTTTACCGCAAATTTTTGCATTTTAACCGAAAATTTCGTATTTTCAGCTAAAATTTTGGACAAAATTCAAATTTCCCGCCAAAATTTTGGGTGAAAATTCAAATTTCCCGCCAAAATTTGCGCCTATATCCAGGCAACTACGCACGGAGACCTGGCCGTCCCTCCCTGAGCCGCCGACCATGCACATGTATGGTAGAGTACCTCTTCGTAGGCAAAGTGACCAACAGCAAAGGCAACCAGGTAAGTAGACATAGCAGGCGATGTCTGATAAATGACTGTCTTCCAGCCAGGCTCGGCAGGTTCGGTTGAGATTATCTCCTGCAACAAACACTCACAACACAACGCCATACAACTATGCATGCACAGGCCCATGAATTTCTGATTGGTCTTTTAAGAAAGCCCAAATATTCGCAAAGCATTCGTTGGAAATCTGCTTTTTTGGTAACTTTTTTTTGTACAAACTTTTTTCACGTGTAAAATTGGAAAAAAAAAATGAAATTTACAATCTCATCGGCTGGTTTGGTACCATTAGCCGTTACCACGCCAAGGTATAATAAGCTTCATAATATGAGAAAGAGCAAAATTACCAAATTGGACAAAGCAGTGAGATTTTGCCGTACGGTGAGAGATGCATCGAAGGTGGCCTTGTAGAGAGGTTCGTCAAAACAGGGAAAACACATTCGAGCGTAGGTGCTCTAAACGCAGACTAAATTTTAGCGTTTCAATCAAATCAGAAAACAGGATTATCTTATCATTACCTCAAACTGAGTGCTA